>JADBJO010007209.1:32500-65000 GCA_016801955.1 Conus betulinus
CCTGGTGGCGCGCCCTTCAGACGCTGCCTCAGCTGCAGGTGACGCTCATCGTGCTGCACACGTACGCTGGGGTGGTGGCGCTGACCTCCATCCTGCAGCCCACATGCCCCTGGTGCGCTTGCGGCAGTACTTCTGCAACTACGTGAGTGTGGCAGCCATCACCTTCATTGGGAACCACATGAGTGAGGAGTTTCGAGAGCTGGAGATCGTGGAGGAGATGGAGAACCGGCAGCCGCAGCCCTACGATGTCAACTGCGCCGAGGACCCCTTTGTCATGCTGGCTTGGCGGTGCCACCGCTTGCAGTCCCTGCGCCTGATTGGTTGGTTGTGTGTGTGTGTGTGTGTGTGTGTGTGTGTGTGTGTGTTCAATCAGCAGGTCAATACAAGTTGACTCATGTACATTCTCGGTCTCTCTGTTTTTATTTTTTCACACTGAATGGATATTTTACGCTTTGTTTGAGTGCCTGTTTTTGATAGCATGGTTCCTAAAATCTTAACTATAATATTATACTGAAACATACCACCAGTGCAAGAGCAGGTGTTCAGGTACAGGTTCCTTCCTTACTACATTTTACTAGGCAACACAGGTTAATTTGTTTTAAGGCAGCACAGGTTAGATTGTTTTTAGGCAGCAAGGGTTAGATTGTTTTAGTTTAATAGGAGTCAGGTTGTTCTTTGGTTGTAGGGCTCAGATTGTTTTGAGAAACTGGGGTTAGATTTTGTCACAGCGTTAGAGGTCAAACGATCCAACGCTGGTCTTTCATGTGGTTGTATTTGTCAAGAAAAAAGAAGTTTAAACTTATGCTTTTTTTTTTTTTTTTTTTTTTTTACACTTCAGAGGCATGTAGAAATGATTTGCGACATTGTGGTTAATGAGTGAATACTCAATACTGACTGGCTGTTACTAGAATTTACAACAGCCGGTCAAAACAGTGGATCAGTGCAGTGGATATCCCATTGAATGTGTCTTCTTTTTCTAGCTGCGACATGGGGCTGTATTCAACGCTGACAGTGACTCATCACAATGCTGTGACATCAGCAGGTCATTCATGTGCTCCCTCCATGAGCCCCTGTGGATGGTTAAAAGGGCATGCTTTATTTCAAAACTTGTTGCCCTAGTGGCATCTTGGAACATCATTCATGTGGATTCATGTCTAAGATAGAGGAGAAAGAATCGAGAAGTTCAAATATGTGGTGCATGTATTGTGAACCATGTGGTCCATGTGTTGCATCTAGGGTAAGGTAATGTTGCTTATACTGAGTTATACCCCAGCCAACCACAGACAACCCTGATATGGCCCTTTGCAATTGGCTGGGCTACAAGCAACATTAAACCCCCTAGATGCCTGTCTGTCCTATCAAAGTGAAGTGAACCCCCATCAGATGTCTGGGAATGAACCCCCATCAGATGTCTGTTCTATCAAAGTGTGAGATGAACCTCCATCAGATGTCTGTGTGTGTCCTATTAAAGTCTGTGGTGAACCTGTCTGTCCTGTCCTTTCTGTCTACCATATCTTTTATGTCTTTTTCCACAACCTCTTCCCACAAATTTCTGCACACAACAAAGTCGGAGAGTGAACTGACTATACTCTTGAGTATAGTGTGAGTATCCCAGCAGGGCAAAACGAGTTCACATGCCACCAGATACTGGAACGCTGAAGAAGAAGAAGTCTGTCTGTCCTGTCAAAGTGGTTAGAAAGGGATCCTGGGTCAGGGGGGGTTGGCTGGTATGAAAATGTCAGTGTTTTTTTGTTTGTTTGTTTTTTTTTGTTGTTGTACTTGTGAATGCAGCTATGCTTTTCATCAAATCTCTGCCTGTGTGATAGGTTGTCATGATTTTACTTAATGATAAAATCATCTCCACCCTTTTAGGAAGAACACTAGATTGTACACAGGCTGACAATAGTGACAGCAGGCTAGCAGATCTTTTCACCTGTGTTTTTCTGTTTTGATACTCATGTGTGGACTGAAGATGTAGACACACATTTGTATGAAGAATACATTTTACGCAGAAGTGCAAATGCATCAGTATTAACTTACAGCATCCCATATCTGGCTTTGTTAATGTTTCATTGTAAACATGCTTAAGTTCAGAACATGTGATACAAATTTCCAGAAATTTGTAGAGGTCTGACAATGGAGCTCACAAACATAATCTTAGTGCATGTCCTGTCAAATATGGGCTAACAGGTTGCAGAAGGGGTTGAAGTGTAAGCTTTGTTGTCATTTCTCTACAGTGCAGATGTTACTTCATGACACGTGAACAAATCGACAGGCACAAGAGATGATGGTAAGACTCTGTCACATGGAGTCAGCAGCAAATTTTGAACTACATAGATGTGTGCATAGCGTGCCCAGCAACTAGGACTGATAAAATTTTTTATTTTAAATAGAAAAGATATTATTTCCACAAGATAATACATAAAAACAGATTACAGGACAAAACATTATGCCTTTCGACCTCATGGGTCTTCTTCAGGCAAAAAACAAGCATTTAGGACAATGAAAATGAAGAATGAGCAACCACTTGTCTTCTCATATTGGGGCAAAATGGTTGTTGATTGAAAACAAGACTATTGGGAAGGGGACCATGGGAGTTAAAACAATACCCATTCCCAACAGTCCCGTTTTCAATGAAGAACCATTTTACATTGAATATCAGAAGATAAGTGGTTTACTCGTTCTTCATTTTCATTGTCCCGAATGTTGTTTATTTCTGTCTGAAGAAGACCTAAGAGGTCGAAATGTTTCATGTTTAGTCCTGTAGACTGTGAATCAGTGTTGTCTTGTGGAAATGACATCCTTCTTTTGAAAAATTTCCTTCATTTTCCACCATCAGTCACCTTGCTTTGAAAGTGATTAAAACCTGTTCGCCAGAGAAAAAAAAAAAGAAGTGTTGTTTTACTGGCCTGTCCCAGGTATCGAACTGTCAGCCATGGACATCGTCGCCATAGCGCGGCTGCGAGGTCCTCGCCTGCAGAGGCTGGACATCTCCCTGAGCTGTCTGATGCACTCTGTGTCTGACTGACGAGGACTGGGAGAGGGCTGGCTGCAGCTGGGCCGTGCCACTGTGCCACCTGAGGGAGGAGGAGCGTTACACTTCTGTGCTCAGGTCAGCCGTCTCTCTTCCCCCTTCCTTTTTGCTTCAGGTGTAGGCAGGCGTATGCTTATCCACTGAGTGATACAGCACTTTGATGGCGTTATAGGGTTGGTACGTTCACATAAAGGTGGTGATGGTTGGGGATGGACGGAGTGGCAATTTCAAGGTGAAAAGGGTATGATGTTTTGGCTGGGTTTGGGGAAAGTCTGCAGAGTTTGACAAAGTATGGATGAATTTTCTTGACATCTTTAAAGAGTATGAGTGGTGATTGTGCACCAGAAGAAGACGGTATGATGAGCAAATGAAAGTTAGAAGTGAGAGTATTCTGCAGAAATAAAACTTTATTAGTGTACTTTGACTTTTTTTTTGCCCCATGAGTAATTGTCCCAGGTCTTTGCCTGTCATGTATTCAAACAAAGAATGATGAAGTAGAAGTTATTGATATACACTCAGTTTGGTGCGTGAAAATAACGATTTGTGTGAAAATGTGTATGGGCACTTTGATAGAGTAATAAGTAAATGAGAATTCTGTATGAATCTTGTTTTAGTCATTCATTGGTGTCCATGGATATATTGGGGATTCAGAGACTGAGAGAGAAGGGAAAAGATTGGAAATCAGAAGCACATGCATGTTATGAAGTGTGTGTGTGTGTGTGTGTGTGTGTGTGTGTGTGTGTGTGTGTGTGTGTGTTTTCCTTTGCAAGAGAGTTGAAGTGAGTAATCAAAACCTAAAGCATTACAGGTAATAGACCGACAACATTATCAAACTGAAAGGTTTCAAAAATACAGCTAAGTCAAGAGAGGCAAAGGGATAAGGTAACGTGCACCAGTTGAATGACATTAGCAGATTTACTCTTTGCTTTCACTCACATTTCATTTAGATGTTACAATGGGCATAGACTGCTGACAGGTGGAGGCAGGAGCTGGTTCCTAACTGCTCATGATCAGGGCCAGAGGAAAGGTCTGCTGAGGTAAGACTTCAGTGGACACAGTGCTGGCAGATGGAAGCAGGATCTGTCATTTCAAAGCATACTGCTGTTGCTTTGGGATGTACTATACTTGGTGATCAACATTGACGCCTGGAGGTTTCTGCCATGTGTGACCCTACAGGGGTGTCTTCCAAGTGTTTGTGGACAGTATGTTAACTGGCCCAGAGGTCACTTTGTTGTTGAAGTTTTTTTTTTCAGTCACCCTATTACAGCTTTCCTGGTTGACTGGGCTTTAACGTGATATTAACTACATGATAGGACTGGATGGCCTAGTTAAGAATGGGATTGAGATGCTGTTTGGATGTAAGGCAATGCAAATAATGGATATATTGTAAATTCAGGGGCAGCCATTTCCAGCCTTAGCACCGGCTGCTCGTGTAGAGCAGTCAGTTTCAAGTCATGTGGTAATCTAGCAAAGGAGACACTGAACTACTGCCTAGTCACTTCTTGTTCATTGGTGCCAGTTCTGATCCAGCATAAGCAGGACACCACTTACTGAGCTGTATGCTGACAACAGTGATTATGTACTTGTGGAGTGGATGTTCCCTTAAGGTGCCACCACATATTTCCAACAACTTGAACTCCATGAACTTGCTGATACTGTTGACCTTGACTCGGATGTATCAAGGACATAGATGTGGAGAGAAAAAAAAAAATTATATCACCATGAGAGCAGGACATGAAGAGCCGTACGCAGAAATTGAGATTTTTTCATGCTGATTAATAAGGATGATGAAGATGATGTTATGGAGTTCTTTTCAGGTCAGTGATTACTAGAAAGGGCTGTAATTGGTGTGCTTTAATAATGTATTCTGACGTCAAGCAGGCTTGAGAGATAAGACGCCTGCAGTGGCTTTGGTCTTCACCTTCTGAATGACACATGCAGTGTTGGTCAGGAAATTTGAGCAGAACTCAGGTTCTTTTGTTAATGGGATGAAGATAGACTGTGTGGTTCCACTCTTCCTGTTTGGGCCTGTAGTAAAGTGGGTAGGAGCCTGCTGGGGCTGAAGCATCCTGTAAATGATGGCTGTGATGGGAATCGAACTCACCACTTCCCTGCCTGCAATCCAGACACTAAAACCATTGTGCCATCGACTAGCACATCCTTGATCTGTTGTATCTGTGTCTGAGCTATAGTGTGTTTGCAGGTGTTAAGAATTTTGGGTGGCTGTAGTTCCTCATGTCTGACCATTCACTCTGTTTGCAGGTGTCCAAGAGTCTTAGGCGGCAGTGGTCTCCCCTGTCTGACCATTCACTCTGTTTGCAGGTGTCCAAGAGTCTTGGGCGGCAGTGGTTCCCCCTGTTGGATCGCCAACTGCCCCCGGCTGTGCTGCACTCTCGGAGGAGGATGCGGAGAGAGCCTACATGTCCGTGCTTCTCAAGGACCAGAACCCGTTCCAAGACCTCAACAACAACAACACCGTCAACTCATGTGTTCTGTGAATCCTCAGCAGCAACAACGCTGAACACAGTCCTCAGCGTCTGTAACAGAGTGACCAGCAAGGTGGTCAGGTGGAAGAACTTAATGTGACCAGCACAATGTCTGAATCGTCAGCTTGAGCAAGATCAGTATCCATTGAGACCATTGAGACATGCAAGTTTGTTTGCGACAACTATGAAAGTTCTGTCTTTGAGGTTATGTCAGAATAATGGATGTATATATTCAAATACATATATATATATAGGTAATACATGTACAAAGTGAAAGGAAAGATGATACCTGTTGCATTTATACATCTAAAAAGGCGCGATGATTCTGATGTTGTACATTTACATGCGACTTGCTCGGTGCGACCAAATTTTGCGTATGATGTGATGAATAAGTGTAAATAATCAGTAAGACTCTGGGAATGGTGAAAAGTCTGTTGTCGACAAAGAAACTAAAGTTCTTTCAGTGTGTTTGTCATCAAAAAAAAATCATTACTATTTGTAAATCTTGCAAAGAGACATTGGTTCTAGCAAACCTCAAGCACTTTGCCATAGACATACCATTGATTCTTGAAGCTGATCCTCCTCTTCTGCTGCCGCTCTCTCCCTCTTTTTGAGGGAGAGGAAGGGGGAGAAGGGAATGCAACAAAGTACAGTATAAGAAGAGAAATATGTGGTCAAATCCTACACAACTGAACAAAAACAATTCCTAGTCCCAAGGAGATAGTTTTTGTAATACCTTTTGGCTGTAACAAGTGTCATTTTTTGATCACCAGATGGTATGTGCTGTCTAGGGTCTGGACACCTGGAGCCAACAGCAGATGCAGGTCCTGAGCGCTGGTCATGAGCAGAGAGTGGCACAGTTGGCATACTCGCCGTGAGCTCAAGAGCAGTGGTCATGTACCAAGTCTCCTGTCGGCTGAAGGTGAATCCGAATCCAGGTTGTTCTTGATAGATGTAAAAGCGAAGGGTGCCATGACGCCTGGATCACTTAGTCTTCCACTGATGTCACTCAGCCAGTCTGATTTGTTCTGTGTTGAAACCAGCAGACTGTTTGGAAAGACAGGGTAGACTGGAGTCACCGTGTGCACAACATCAGTCTGCCAGCAGCACCGCAAGCAGCCCATGTCATTATTCATTACACGGTGGACGGGTCCGGTCCACAAAGAGGATCTGTTCTGCAGGTCATTCATAACCAGTCTGAACTAGCCCATCTGTTGGTAGTCATCATGTTCTCTCTGACCTCGCTTTTCTTTGTTGTCTCCCCTGTGATGAAGGAGCTGAGCAGTCAGTCGTCACAGGCCACGTAGGATGAGTTGTCATCTTTAATGCCCCGGTCAGGATGTGTGAATCGTACCACATGTTGCTGTCAGGACAATGGTTTTTTTTTTTTGCATAGTGGATCAGATTTGTCCTGAGTACCATTCACAAACTTACCTCAACTTTTTTTGTTTCATACCATCACTGATTGATTCCTGTGACAGGACAAATTGTGATGTAAGAGCATGTGTGGCCAGTGTCCACAGGTCTTTGTGTAGTTTGGCTCAGCGAAATAGTTTGGAAGGAAGAGAAGAAGAAACAATCCGGGGCAACATGGTTTACTTTAGATGTTTTGTCTTTACCTGTTGATGCTTAGAAATCAGTTTGGTACACTCTCGTGCTCTTCTTCATCATTCCCACCTCAGCTTGTTCCCCCCCAACCTCCTCCCCTCACTCATCTCCTAAAAGAAACAAAGCCGAAATTGATCTGATGGCCAAATTATTGTCACATATTTCCCATGCAAAATGGTTCCAGAACTGTCAGGGCTGGTGATGCTATCAAAAACTGCATTGTATATATAGGAATAGAAAGGAGTTCGTCAAGAGCTTTTTTCTGTTCTGTTTTCTTGAAATCATGACTGTTGTAACACAAGTGATAGACTCCAGTTTTCAGTGTTGTTCTTGTTCTTTTTTTTCGATGTTGGTGGAAAGTGGTTTCCTGAATGGTCACTCTCGACACATTTGGACGATCTGATTTATCAGGAATTACACTTCATGTAATTTTTCTTTTGTGTGTTTCAAAAGGTGGCTTTTCTGTTCAGTGTTTAGGTTTTCATTTCCATATGAGGTATCATGGAATGTGTGTTGGTCTGGTAGAAAAGTGGGAGGAAAGGCAGGAGTTCTCTTTGTCCTCTCATGTTTCATATAATTAGCTTTATGCTTCATTTACTTGCTGGCTTGTAACATGCTGGTTCCCATGTTAAAAGAAAAAAAATGTGGACCTCAATTTTTTTAGAATAACTGTATTGCCACAAACTGGGATAGTTTTTTTCCCTCCTGTGATATATGTGTGAAGTGACATAGCGTCAGGTGACAGCAAGTGACAAGTCAGGTTGCCATGGCTTTTCTGTCATGTGTCAAAGGTGTGTTGTCTGGAGGACTGGAGTTGCCATGGCTTTTCTGTCATGTGTCAGAGGTGTGTTGTATGGAGGGCTGGAGCTGATCTCCTCACTTGGAACAAAAAAAAAAAAAAAAAAACAGTGGTGGAACAAGAGTGTACAGGGGAGAAGGAAGCAGGTGTCCTACCTGCAGAGGTTCAGTCTGTGTTAGCTGGCTTCCTGGGTAAAACTATAATGCACTTGTTAGGTGGATGCCTGAACCCCGAGTCACCGTAGACTGTTCGTTGACCTGTGGGTCATCATAGGCTATAGATAGTACTCTTGTGTCAAGAGCCTTTGGCTTCTTTCCTCTTCTCTTTCTCTTTTCGTTTCTTTAGCCTGGCTGTCCCCATTCATCATGTGGTCTTGTGCTTTCTTCCTGCAGTGTTGGGTGTCTGCCCATTGCGGGCTCACTGTCATTCCAGTGTCAGACTTTCCTGTCGCCAGTACCCTTGGCTTCAACATGCTGTGAAAAGGTGTCGGAAGTTCTTTTATTCAAGAACAGATTTTTATCTTCTTTTGCCTTCTTGGTGTGTTTGAAACAGTTTTGTTTTTCCTTTTTCTGTCTGAAACTTTTATCCAGTACATTTCCCATAGTTTTGTTCTTTTTACAATGAAAGTTCATCATGTCTTACACATCATGCTTTTTTGAAACATCATGTTCCTTAAATTTTTTTTGAGATCTGCATCTTCATTGAAAGGCAACAAGGAACAGCTGGATGAGGGAGAGTTTTGGTAGCATTATCTATTCCACATTACTCATGCCATTCTGTTGGTCGTCCATAACATGATTACAGTCATCATCGGTCGTATGGTGTGTTCAGCAAGGGGATGGGTTTTTAGTCGTTGCTCTTTTTTCTTGCATTTTGTGATTCTGCCTTCTCAAGCTGGTGCATAGGGCATACAACATTTTCTTTTACTTTGTGAGAGTATATGCAGACGATAAGAGCAACTCTTACCATCTCCCCACTGCCCCCCCCCCCCCCCCAAAAAAAAAAAAAAAAATCCACTGAAATACAAACAAACAAACCATTATTTTGAACTCCTGTGTGTTCGGCTAAGCAAGTCATGAGTGAAACGTGGCAGTAACTTCACTGTTCATGCACGCCACTCACACAGGAGTTGATTTGCATGTCAGCTTATGTATTCTCTTGAAGATCAAGATGCATGCGCATGCATGCACACGGACATGCACACACGCTGACACTCGCACATACATACACTTGCAGTGTGACACGCATGTATACAGTGTAAAAATTCACAGACTGGTGAAAAAATTCACATTATGATGCACTGTGAATTGTAGACTGACTACTGTTAGAACTGTGGTAATAATGGAGCTTTCTCCTGCACACACGTTTCTAAAGTGCTCTCCCGTTACCTGTGATCTCAAGCAGCTTGCTACTAGTGTCAGTCCACAGCCTATCTTCCATGTCTTTTTCTTGAAATTTGCTTCGACAACTGGATTTTTGGAAGTCAGAAGAAAGTGATGTATTTAATGTTTGCACTTTTTTTTTTTTCTTTTTCTTTTTTTTTTATTTTCTGAAATGTATGCATATTTAGCGTTCATGGTCTTGATGTCCCCCTCAGTCGATGGGGTTGCCCTCATTGTCTGTTGTCTTTACTGGATTGAAATTCAAATCTTTGTATGCTGTGAATAACTCTCCCAGTGGTAATTGGTTCTTTATTGTGTGTAGACATCATTAAAAAAAAAAAAAAAAAATTTTTTTTTTTTTTTTAACCCAGAGTTTTGGTTTGTAGGTTGGTGAACAGATTTGGCTTTTTTTTGTTGGTGGTGGTGTTGGAGAGGTGTTATATTGGTGGGTGTGCTACTTTCATTGATGAGGGACTAGTTTCTAAGAGTAAAGTTTGTTGCATTGAGACTTTTTTTCTGATCAGATGTACTAACCATATGTGAAAGACATATCTTTTCATTTGATTTTGTTTTTCAACAGTATTATAAGGACACTATTTTTACTTCAGTCTGTACATAGAGCTCTTTTTGGGACAAAGAATGCAAAAATGAAACATTTTTTTTTAACTTTGGTGTAAAAAAAAAGAAAAAAAACTGAAAAAAATGGAAAGAAAGTGAGACAAGACTGTCTTATGTAATGCTACTGTAAGCACAACTTGCCACACGGCAGTGGCTATAGATGTACCTTCTTCCCCATCCCCCTCCGTAACACCCCATTCTTTCCTCCCTCCGCAACTTTTCGTCTCTGTCCTCCCTGCTGGAGCAGAAATAATGGCTTCTAGTGGTCTGACAGGGGGTGACCTTTTGAAGGGGATGATGGTGGACTGTAAGATCTTCAGCTGTTCCTTTATTGGACATTGTCAAAAAGTAAGTTGAACAAAGTGCCTGAACGGCGGACTTGACATGGGGCTTGCAGTGGCTGTCAATGTTGTTTTTCAGGTTCGTCATGGACCAGACATGTTGGAAAGTAAGTTGAGGATGCAGAGTGGTGGACTTTGAATGGGGATAGTAGTGGCTGTTAATGCGGCTCTTCAGATTGGTCAGATTAAATGTCCTTTCCTTGCGTCTTTGTCTGCCTTCCCCACCACTTCACCAGCCTGCACCCTCCTCTTCTACTTCAAGGCGAAAAAAACCTGAACAGAAGAAAATGCCTAATCAGTGGTATAAAGGCCATGGTAACGTCATCCCGTTTGACCAGATGACTGTTGGGTTCTGCTGTAGTAGGTGATGTTCTTGTTTGTGTCTGTGATGAACTAACACTGTCACTGGATCTTTCTCTTCCACAAGCTTCCCATTGGCCCAAGTGCCAGTCCACAGCTGCGTTGTGGACACACTGTATATCCTTCCTTCCCTTGCTGTTCACAGTGATGTCCATTAGCGTGCAGGCTGGCAGTCAGTTTTTTCTCATCAGTCTTTATCCAGACTCCAAATTAATTTCTCCCATCTTTATCCAGACTCCAAATTCATTTCTCCCGTCTTTATCCAGACTCCAAATTCATTTCTCCCGTCTTTATCCAGACTCCAAATTAATTTCTCCCATCTTTATCCAGACTCCAAACTCATTTCTCCCTCTTATCCAGACTCTAAATTCAGTTCTCTCCCGTCTTTATCCAGACTCTAAATTCAGTTCTCCCGTCTTTATCCAGACTCAAATTCAGTTCTCCCATTCCATTTTTTTCTGTGCTGTTTTTGACAACTCCAGTCAGAGTACACTTCATGCTTGAGTAACAAATGTTGGATCTGAGAAACCTCTTGACAAAATAAGTCAAAGTAGTGCGTATGGAGAAGGGAAAGAGTTGGTTTTTTAAAGAAAAGGAAAATGGAAATGTTTACAGTGAAGGGAAACAGGTAGTGTATAGGGGGGGGGGGGGGGGGGGGGGGGGGGGGCAGAGGAAAAAAAAAAAAAAAAAAAAAGTATTTACAATAGGGAAGCACTTGTGCTTACAGAGAAGGGAAAAATTGGTAATGTTTTCTTGTTAATGATTTGGAAGTATTATCCCATGGGTATTGTTGGAGAGATTGGACATGGTTTTCAGTAGCGTTGTTACTATGTGCATTATCTGTTCCATTGCATACTTAGGAAAGTGTTGAATGGGTAGACCTGTCCTTCACAGCCCTGGGTTTAAAAAAAAAATCTAGGTGGACATGAACACAGATGGAGGACGTAAATGTACAAATGGTTGTCAGCAACATTACATGTTGTGGAGTGTTCTGTATCTCGTAATTTCTATGTACATTGGACTTTTGTGTGATGTAAATGTTGTTATCGTCACAGTAGAACACAACTGTTTTAAAGCTTGGAGTATTTCTGTTGGTTCTGTACTTGTTTTGTTGTTGTGCTGTTTTTTTTTAAATCTCTGTGAGTGAAGTGTACATGAACTTGAAAACCGGTTAAATCAACAGTCTAGCAGAACCACAGACCAAGAAGATCATCTGTCAGCTCTCCATGCATGGAGGAAGATTGACTCTGTGTGCTGCCATCAGTGTCAACTCGGTGTCCGCGACGTGTTACACTTGTGTGCAAAAACTGGATGTGTTTGAAAAGTTTTCCTTTTACAGTCTTGTAAGTCTGGGAGATCCTGCACTGGATTCAGCCTCATCATAGGCGTGAGGAGAACAAACTCGTTACCAATGCCAAAGCGTAACAGAAAGTTTCCCCATTGACTCAAAATGTGTTGTCTGTAGTAAAAATCTTGGAGGTAACTAGTCATGGATGTTAGGCCCAGGTCCTAGATCCTGTGAAACGAGTCCAGCAGAAACTGCTCCTCCTCCCTTGCAGACCCTATTCAGGGGAGGAGGGGAGATAGGACAGCCACTGTGAACAGTGTTTAACATGAGTGCCAGGTAGTGGCATGGTTTGACTTTTTGTCCTGATCATTTTTTGCTCTGAATGGTTGGTTGGGATGAGGGGGGGGAAAAATTCACAATCGTCAGCACACAAAAGCTCCAACCATTCCAAGAATGTCTTTGTTTCTGATTGGTTCATCTGTAGAGAAACAAGCCGAATGGATGTGTTGTAAATGACCATGTTTGTTTCTTTTGATCAAGTCTGTGATGTCATCTCTCTCTCTCCCAAGCCAGGGCAGACTGCATGGCGATGGACACACTTCCCAACTAGGGAGAGGACTGTTGTTATCCCCCTCTACAGCAAGGCAAGCTGTCCAGTGCTGGTCTCATGTTCTCTTTTGGGGTATTATTTCAGCTGATGATCATTGTGTCAAAGGAACAGATTGTTATTGGCTGCCTTAAAATGCGTTTTGGAGTTGGACGTTTTTTTGTGAACCATGTGTATACCTCATTTTTTTTTTTTTTTTTTTTTTTTTTTTTTTTTTTATTGACGAAACACAATATGAAAGATCCCTGAAAACTTGCTGGATTCCTTGCTGTTCCAAATGAGGGCTACACTCGGAGAATCGCTAGCTGAGAGTGTAGAGCTGATTCACACCAGTAGTGCATGGAAATTTTAACCCTACCCATCAACATTACCACTCAACATGCAGAAAGAAACTGTAAGGTGGCCGGTGCAATGTGTTTGTAGGTTGATGAGAGCATGGACTTCGTTTGACAATAATGAAGGCCTAGGTCTTTTAAGTTTGTGTGTGTGGGTGACTGATATTAAGACCATGGTGCAAAGAACAACAGATTTGTGAGGGGTGGATGCTGATAGTTTTCTAGAAATCCCCCCCCCCCCCAAAAAAAAACATGCCTTCAGGAATTTCGTGGACAGCGAACAAGACAAGTTGTGCGTGTTAAAGCAAGGAGTGAAGAAAATCACTTTTAAAGGAAGCTGTAGGTGGATGGAGGGATGCTGAGTTGGCATGACATCTGTTGGCAGAGTGGAACAACAGGACTGTCACTGGAGATCAGAATAGAGAAAGGAGTGGACTCCACATGCTGGTGCCATAGAATCTGACCATCTGAGGCAACTCGACACTTTTGCAGGTTTTTTTTTTGTTGTTGAAAGTCTCTTTTTTTTCTTTTTTTTTTTTTTTACAAGTTGAAAACAGCAATGATGACTGGGGCTAAATTGTTGGTATCCCATGGAAAGTCCCTTACAGATCAGTGTATGTTGTTGATTGAACTACATGATTTTGTCTCCTGTCCATCTGGTCATTGGTCTCCAGTTGGATGCGGAGCGAATGAGTGTAGCTGTCAAAAACATGAGAATTACAATCTGTTGTTTGTGTAGTAGTGATGCTTGTGCCAAATCCCTGTTTTACATGCTACATTCATTCATTGATTTTGGCTATCAGTTGAAAGATGCAGAAAGTGTGTGGGCCGAGGCTTGAATTATCACATATTTCATTTTCATATTAAGGGATTTTTTTTTTTCATGGACATGAAAAATAGAAAATTCTCCCAGGTATGGCTTACAATATTCATACTGATATGTTCATGAAAACTATAAGGGTAGATTTGTGAACAAATTGTCTCTCGTGCAAATGTACACTTGTGCATGCATGCGTGCACACACACACACACACACACACACACACACACACACACACATACATTGGTTTTCTTATATCCAAATGCAGTAGTGTTACAGCAGCCAATAATGCAGCGAGCTAAATTCACTGGATGAAGAAGATTGAGACCTAACAATAAAATAAAACCGTTTTGGGCTCTTGCACTATGGAAGCTCTTTTCACAGTTACTCAGGCTGTTGTTACATTAGAGATGGAGTACTTTCACATTCAAAGCGATTTTTTGTTGTTGTTGTGGTTTACCTTGCTCAGTTTGATCTGAGTGGACACTATCCACTCTAAGACAGCCTGCTCAATAAGCGTGCTGTCTAGAATGGATGGTGTCCTCTCGGAGCAAATCCAAGGACCAGGATTCGAACCCCTTCACTGGACACAGCTTTTTTCCCTCATTCAGGATGTCATGAGGCCTGGCCAAGTGCTGGGTGTGCAGAAAAGCAGTATGCTCAGTGAGTGCACTGGAAAGAATCTACAGAAACAGAGAAGTTGCCCCGTGATGAATTGTATTCTTATCTTGAGGGGAGGGGATGGGGGATGGAGACCTCTTCAGGTTAGGCCCTGTGTGGTTGGTTCGGCCTCATAATATTTCTGAATTACTCCCAACATTCAGGATGCTCTGCTTGGTCCCCAAAGGGATGCAGGGGGCTGTCTCAGGACAAATAACTTCACCACCACCTTCACCTGGAAATTATATGTTGACAACCTCCTCTTGTCTTTGGACTCACTTTGTAAAGAGACTCGGTTTAGAGAAATAAAGGTCATTCGTTTTCAGTCATCTACAGTGTTTCTGTCTTGGTAGACCAATCTCTGGTGGTTTGGAAACTATTTTTTTTTTTTTTTTTTTCAGGTCACAATTTAAGGGTGTGCCAGCTTTTAATGGTAATCAGTGAAAAGGGTAAAGAAAATAATACACATTGTACAGAGAGGAGGTGGGGAGGGGACGCTAGCTTTTTGTTTGGTGATGTCTATTTGCCTGTATGATATTTTTTGTTATCAATCATCTGTTTCATTTAATCGTTTTTTGTTTGTTTGTTTGTTTTTTTTTAAAATCTGGTAAATGTATGGGATGGCCTACACCATCATAAGGATGTCAGTAGTTCAGATATGGCATCAGTAATGTTCTCTAAGTTTTTTTTTTTCTTCAGATGTGACCTTTTTTTTTTTTCTTACATATGAATTTGACAGTCCTTAAACGGCCCTCTGAGATTGGCTGGGCCATGATAATAAACACTGTAAACTATTCATGAGAAGAGCAGGCTGCTTTTTTGTGAATATCCTGGCCATTGTTTAGTTTCTTAAGTAATTTCTTGCGTCTGGTCTTTCTCCTTTATGACCTCTTCTTCTGTTGCTGTGCAAATACAGAAAAAAAAAACAACGGTGGTTCTTCTTCTTTTGACCCATTCTTTTGTTGCTCTGCAGATGGGAAATGGTAGTCGTCATTGCCCTTTTGGGTTATTCTGTTTTTTTTCTGTCGATAGAAGAAAAAAAAAAAACACTAGCAGTTTTTTCTTCTTTTGATCTTATCATCTGAGGATAGAGAAATAAAAGCAGTAACCTCCTTTCAACCTGTTCCTCTGCTTCTCTGCAGATAGAAAAACTTTAGCAGTTACTCATCGTTTGACCTGTTCTTTTGTTTCTCTACAGATAAAAAGAACATTAGCGGTAGTTTTTCCTTTTGACTGTTTTTTCCTGTTGCTTTGCAGATAGAAAACCAAGAGCAGTTATTCTCCTTTTGAACAGGTCTTCAGTTGTTCTGTAGATAGAAAATAAATAGCAGTTATTCTCCTTTAGACCTATTCTTCTGTGGCTCTGCAGACAGATGGCTTCAGCCGTCATGTGTCTTTTAATCACTTCTCCTGTTAAAGTGTTCTGATGATAGAAAGACAGCAGCAGTTATTCTCTAGCCTGTTCTTGTGTTGCTATGCAAGTACGAAGACAAAAGCAGTCATTCTCCTTTCGTACATTTTCTTTGTTTTGCTGGTATAAGGGCAACGGCATTCATTCTGTGTCCGAAATATGCATTTTCTGTCACATAGGTACAAAGATCATAGAAAGAAAATGAGAGGACTTAATTTAAAAAAGAGGGTGGGTGGGATGGAAGGCTGTGTGTTTGTAAAGGGATGATGGAAAGGGCTTGTTGGAGTAACACTGGTGCAATCGTTTTGTGGAGAAAAGAAAAAAAAAAGGTGTTCCCATGGAGGCTAGGTGTCTGTAGCTCTGCACTAGCCAGCTGGACAGAGAGGCAGGGGAGAAATGGCATTGAGGGGGCATGGGACTGAAACAATTTTCATGACCAAAGCAAGGTGTTGAAACATCAAAACAAATAACAAAAAAAGATATTTCTCTGGCCAAAGCAAGGTGTTGGAACATTAAAACAAGCAGCAAAAAAAAAAAGGTGTTTTTCACAACCAAAACAAGGGGCTGGAACTTTGAAACAGACAGACAAAAAAGGTGTTTCCATAACCAAAGCAAGGAGCTGTAACATTGAAACACACAAGCAAAAAGGGTGTTTCCATGACCAAAGCAAGATGGTGAAATGTTGAAACAGACTGAGCCTCAGTATGGTCGTCTTACAACACTGGCATAAAATTGAGCTCTGCATGTTGAAGCAGTAACAGGCCATCCTGCTTTTTATGAACCAAGCAAAAAAAAGCACACAAAACAGAAAGAAAATGCAGCTCACCACACTGTCGCTTACTTGTTTCACCCTTTGCCCTCAGAGAAGAGAGGATTCCCTGACTGTGAAGGCGTCCTCTCCCTGACATGGCTGTTCACAGGCAACAGAACTTCATCTCATAGTTCCCTCTTGTTTTCTTCTTATGGGTGTTTTTGTGTGTTTTACCTTGTACTAGTTTCCTTTTTTTAACTGTTGTTGGTATGGGTTGTCTGTCTGCGTGGTCTGTACAATGAAATGTTCAGAAGTGGTCTTTGGAAGTGTCATCATCAATCGCCCTGCCTGACCCAACCCATCACAGAGGGGGTGGGGGTGGGGGCCTCAAGGCTTGGGAGATTCGAAAGTCATGCAGAAGCCTCCGATTGATCAATGAACCAGTCTTAGAATCATCCAACTTTTTAATCCTTTTTAGCAGCAAATCTGCTATAGTGCATTGTTATTCTTGTTTACCTTGAGTGTTTGGAAAGACACTTTTTTTTTCAATTCACCTGTGGTTTGGAAGAACTTCACAAAGTTGATGACTTGCCGTGTTATGTGTGAAGGCAGGACTGGAATCCCTGGTGCCAAGCATGGGCAGCAAGGTGTGGTCATCAGGATAATGGGTATAACCAAAGCACCACCTGTGATAACAAACCTCTACACATTGTTTCATTCACTGGGTCTTCATTTCATTTGGCCTTGCAGACTCTTAACATGGTGAAAGTTATGATGCAAGGTCTTTCTTTTTTTTTTTTTTTTTTTTTTTTTTTTTTTTTTTTCTTGACCACTTGTACTGTTCGATTTTCCACAAGCATTGCCATCCTTGTTGAAGCCAGACGTGGATGTGAGACTCGTGTCACAGTCTGGAGTTTTTTTTACACAAGTGTTGTCATCAAAATTTTTAGCCCAGACACGTTAAAGATAGAGAGAAGAAAATTGTGAGCATTGTCTTGAGTGAAAGTTAAAACACGAAAAAAAAATCATCATGTGAGGAAGGAGTGATGAACGTTTTGTAGACAGGTCAATTTTGTTAGCGAGAGTTGTGGCAACGTGTGCATTATGAGGGGAGTGAAAGGAAATCAGAGCATTTCAAGTCAGGATGATCATGGCATCAGGGCCAGCGGAAATGGAGGAGTAGAATGCTTGGGCGGAATTTTTTTGAGCATTTTCATTTTGCTGACATTGTAGACTTGCTGAAGTAGCCCATCTTTTTCAAAAATCAACAAGAAGAAACTGAATGCCATCTTTTAAAAATTTTTTCTCTGAAAGTAATTTTGTGCCACAGAATAAGGTGTGACGTCTCCAAACACAAAAGCTGAAGGTGCTAGACGACACTAGACACTCTCCTTTGTGGGATGGATGGTTTTTTTTTTTTTTCATCATAATGGACTGGGAGAGAGAGGGGTATGAGAGGGAAATATTCAACATTTCCAACCAGTGTACTTGTATCATGTAAATAACTACTGACGTTTGTACCATCTTGTGTGTGTGGCAGTGCTGGGATTTGACATCTGCTGGCAGATGGTAAGATCTGGCTGCACACAAAGTAGGTGGCTGCCCCATCCCTGGTTCCCCATGGACAACATCATGCATTCATTCCCAATCAAAACCACTGGTATGAGCGGCAGTGACACTGCAGCAGATTTTGTTAATGAAACAGTCATTGTCTCTTTGAGCCCAGCCCTTTGGCATTACATATGTTTGATATGCCAGGAGTCGGATAGATCCGTGGAAGGGAGGGCTAGGGAACGACACACCACTTGTATGTAGGCAACCTAATTGTTCATGACCATGTTGGAGCGTGTGGAGACCCAGGTGTGTGTTGTCATAATTTGTTTTGCTTTGTGCTTACACTATAGTATAGAAGTGTGCCTTTTACCAGGCCTTGCTTTGCACTGGGGGAGCTGAAGGAAGGGGACAGGTTATTGAAGTGTGATGGATAACCTTCTGATGTCACAAGCCTCTTTTTCAGATCACTGCGCCCCTCGTTCACGAGAGAAAAGATTGGCAAGCTACCGCACACACACACATTTCCGATATTATTGTCAAAAGATGGATGACATCAAGAGTGCAGCTGGTTGAATTTGTACCAGATTTGTGTGATTGTTTTCATATTGACAACATAGGTCTGTCTGTATTTTATGTTGTTTCTATTATTATGTGTCTGTTTTGTTGTTTCCACAACAAGCTGTATGTGTTGAATTTTTTTTTTTTTTTTTTTAATTGTTGAAGGGAGTTTAAGTTGAAAGAAGGAATGTCATATTGTAATATGGCAAAAAGTCTGCTTGGGCAAACATTTTTTTCTTGCTCTTTTCTCCCTCTGCAGTTTAGTACTGCTTCTGCCATGTTGCATTACCATTCTCATAACAACAACAACAACAACAACAACAACAGCAAACAAACAAAGAAACAAACAAGAAGGGAGAAAAGGCTGAAGAGATTGTGAAAGGGAAGTGAAGTAATGAAAGCGAACATGAAGGGACCATCAAAACAGATGGAATCACCGATCGACAAAAGTGTCATGGTGTCCATCCTCCTTCCGTATGTCTGCCATTTGCTTTGTCAAGTTATAGGATTATGATTTTTTTTTTTTTGGTCTTTATCGCCTCTTCATTTTTTGGAAAGGGGGGGGGGGGGGGGGGGGCAGTTTCTTCACACAGCTTTCCCAGATCTTTTCCTTCCAATATTTTTGTCTGAAAGATACCAAGAAAGAAAGAAAGAAACAACAACAACAACAACACAAAAAAGCCAGCGCCCTTCTTGCTGGCAAGTCAGGTGATCAGCAGTGCTTTGCGCTGGTCATGCGACTTTCTGACAAGTGTATTTAGACTTTCAGCTGTGACTTTTTAATGATTGCTCTTGTTTTAATTGTGACTTTGTGATGATTGTACTTCTTTCAACATTCTCCTTTCCACTGCACTCCCACCTCCGTTATCAAGGTTTTGCAGAGTGAACTTCGGTTGCTGAGAATAAGACAAAAGTTGTACGGCCTTGTCCCAACTCCACGTCATAAAGGGGAAGCAATACCTGCATTTTTGTCCTGTAAGAGAGGATAATGTAATGGAAGGAGGTTTTTGAAATTATTTGTAAGGGGAAAATGTGGATACTGCTTTGGGGCTGAAGGCAATCTTGAATAGTACTGTAGATATCTTGGAGATGGGTGGAAGAAAAACAGACCTGTATGGTCCTCTTCCAATCAGGGGTCATAGTTAGAGGACATGCAGTTCCGCTATGCTTGTAACATGTTCAGGACTGCCATGCCTTGATTTTCGAGGGGAAAGTTTACTTACGGTTTTTCAAGCATCATCTTTATATCAGTGAAATTGAAAGCTGCTTGTGTGTGATATCAACATGACTGAGGGATCTTGCTGTGCTGGTCTTGGTTGCACGACTCAGAAAGCGGCAAAGCATACCTACCATAAAATACCAAGCAAAAGAAGAAGAGATGAACGGTGGGATATTCTGAAATGGTGAGACGTGTATTGTCTGCTTAAGAATCATCAGTTGGTCTGAAAGTAACTTCATTAGCCAGTCGGATTAGACTTTTTACCCAGGTCATTTGGAACGCAGCATTGTATAATAATGTCTATGACCACACCCATGAAATATTCGGTGAAGAGGGAAAAGAAACACTCACACATTCAGCCAATCCTATGATCAGTTGTATTGGCATTGGAAGACAACACATTTTGTAAAAATGCATATATCTCTCAATACACTGTGTTATATGAAAAAAGATGTTGCTTTGCATTGTGTTTGTGTATTAATTTCTATGTTGGCTTCTTTCCAGCAACACTGCTGTCAGTGTCACTCTTCTTATCATGATCTTACTTACAGTAGTTAAAGAATTGCACGCAAAAATATTAGTTTTAAAAGGAAAACATGTATCCGTGTTTTAGTTGCAGGCTTTTAAGTTGAAAACAATGTTCTTGTATACTTAGTCTGCAAGTTTTTTCACTCCCTTCACCAGATGGTCAACAGTCATAGTGCAAACTGTGTGAATGGATGTAAACTTCCTGAGAGGCTGTTGACACAGCTCTGAACCCAAGTTCACGAAAGCCCCAGTGAAGCATGCTGGCCACAGTCAGTTGTCCCCCTCTTTTTATGGTCCATACTTGTACGCATGCACTCACATACACACACACAATCTCTCATTCTCTCCTTCCCTCTCCCTCTCTCTTACACACACACATGCGTGTGCGTACACACACTCACACATACACACACATACACGCACACACATACACTCACATACACATACAGAGTCTCTCATTGTCTCTGCCTCACACACACACACACACATGCTCTTTCTTCAAGATAAAATAATCTGTCCCTACAGTGTATGATTGATCCCTCAGTGAAGAACATTTTCTGAATGTCTTAGTTTGGTGACTCCTGTTTATTCATGACTTTTTTTTTTTTTTTTAGTTCAGTTTTTCTGTGTTGTACAATTCATTCTCCTCTTTTTTTTTTCCCAAAGGGTACTTTTTTTGAAGCTGGTTCTGAAATTTGTCAGTGGAGGGGCGTGCCCTGTGTGAATGAAGAGTGAGGTGGATGGACCAGCTGCCAGAAATTCATCCAGGGTAGATCAGCTGTGTCTGCATTGAAGAGCAGAGAACATGGAAGAGTGAAACAAGCAATGAATAGGTGCTTTCTCGCTTACAGAGAAAAAGTCACTTTTGTTGTTGTCCTACCCCCCCTCCCCCAATGTTCCTTTCTTTTCTTAATGGAAAAGGTTTTTTTTTTTCCTTTATTTTCTGTCTTCCTAAACAGGGACGGAACTATATTTTGGAACTGTATTTTGCTTCTTATGAATTTGATTTAATGGAGCGTATTTTTTTCTTGTTTTTCTTCATACCCAGGCAGTCTGTAAATACATTAATTTTCTGGATCTTTGCATCCTGCAGTTCATCTTTGTTGCTTCCACCTGTGTTGCTGTTTCCGTGTCCGAGTCCCTCTCTCAAAATTCGTAAAGCGGTCGACTTGAACCTAAGTACTGGTGAAGCACATGCAAAATTTGAACAGAAAAAGAGGATTATTTTATTTTTCTGTATCATCATTTTGTCATATACTATTATGTGAAAATTGGATTAGAAATCTTGTGTAAAGCCTTTCCTCCCTCCTTCCCCACATCAGCATTGTGCCAACATGATTGAAGTTGCTCGTTCTATATGAAGCAAACATGGCAGCTGTGTTTCTCAAGTGTTCAGTGGAAGAAAATGAGGACAACCCGATTCTGATGAATACGTTGCGAGCATGTTAAGGGTGTTTGTATGTGTGCAAGATATTTCATGGAAAGGATATGTATATACATAGATAAAGGACTGACCATCTCGGCACATAGAAAAGCTTTAGACTGAAGTAGATGCACGTCCTCGTGGTCATACGGAATCCATGTCTCCATGCTTTACGCTGAAAAGAACATGTTCAGGTGGTCTGGAATGAGAGGAGAGCAAGAGACGGAGAGAATGAGGATGAGTCAACTAGTGCTGTTTGATATAATGGCAAATGTGCATCATTAAGTATACACCTTTCCTGGTTATGTATTACCAGATGCGAAATATGTTTTTTTCTGGTTTTAGCCGGAGTAGAGGAAGTGATTGTTAATTGAAAGCTCACTTATCCAGTTCTTTTTGACTTCATTTGTTTGTTCTTTTTTTTTTTTCCCAACCCAATTAATGTCATCGTTATTTCCTACGGAAACACCATTTATCCCATTCTCGTCATCTTTCTTTCCCAGAGAGAGAGGACAGATTCTGATCAATTCTTCCTCCGTACCCAAACTTCCAATTCTTTCTCATTTCACACACTGGCTTTGATGCGGGTTGTATGAGGAGGCCCACAAAGCATGGACAGTGGAAATGCTTGGTGGAGTTTTTGTGTGATTTTTTCTCCGTGGGTTGTTGTGTACGTGCCGCTGGGACAGAATACTGGTCACTGTTGTTCCAACTTGTTTTCTTCTTCAAGTAGATCGTCGTCATGGTGAAATCAACCTCACTTTACCATTTGTTATATTGATGCTGTCTCTTCTCTGTTGTCTGTGTGAATTTTAGTGGCTTGTGTACCGGAAAACAAATTGTAAATCATAATGATAATGGAAATTTGTCTGCACGTACTTCCAGAACTGAGCTTGCAGCTTTATCTTTTTTTTTTTTTTCATTTACAGAAAGTGTGCAAACTTTCATCAATTTGCCTTCATCTGCGTGTATAGAATTCTACCTCCTTTTTTTTTTTTCTCCAGAACTTTTTTCTTTTATGTTTGTGCTGTTTCTTTAATAAAGCCTGAGATCTCTGTCTAATTGAAAATTTTTTGTCATATATTGTCCCCCCCCCCCCCCCCCCCCCCCCCCCCCCCCCCCCCCCCCCCCCCCCCCCCCTCTCCCCCATATTAAAAAATGGACTTCAAAATATTTGATAACCTTAATGGTGAGAATGTTAAGATGTTAATGTCAGTGATATATATACATACATATATAAATGTTTCTCAACATTACCATCCCATGAAGAGAAGGGCCCACCTGTTTGCTGAAAGAGGTCTGGCCAGCCAGTGACTGTTGCAGTTCATTAGGAAGGGTCAGCCTGCAGTTGTAACCCATTCCCTGGCACTGAACTGGGTGAGTGGATCAGGAGCAGGAATCCTGGGGCTATGTGCAGCAAATTTGTGTTCAGGCACAACAGTGTGCATAAAGAGGGTGTAGCCAGAGAGAGTGTCGCCAGAGCTTTGGAGGCACGTCCCCAAGCCAGTTTCCACCCCCTGCCTCCCCTCACTATGCCCCCTGGGAACAGCCACAAGTGGTGGTTGTGGTAAAAAGGGGGGAAATGTTATGCTTGAAAAAAGAAATTGCCGTATCCAAGCACCTATGTCACATTTGTCTATTGTAAACATTAAGAACTTCCAGGACATCGGTGCTGAGAAAGCATTGATGAATGTGGAAATTCAGATGGATCAATGTGCTAGAGAAAAAAGGGACACCCCCCTGGCCAGAGTGGTGATTTTATTGCTTTTATGACAAATCATTTTATTTACTTATTAATCATTCTTCAGAAAGAATATGGCCAAGTAGGCTTGCTTTGTTTAACATTTTTTACTCTCTGGTTTGGGAAGGTGGGGGGGGAGGGGAAAGCGTCTCAGTGTTGTCTTATTCTTTTAAAGTTAGTCACAGGAGTGACAGATTTCTTCACTAAGAAACCTGTTTGTCACTGGTCAGTGTGTTCTGAATATAGCCATCGATGCTCTCATGATGTCTGTCTTAGGCTTGCAGTGTATGTGCAATGAAGATTCTGTGGCTGCTCAGGTTCTGAAATGGTATGAAAAGGGAGTGAACTGTTTGGCTATGCCATTGTTTTTGTTAGGGCATGGTTATCTCCCACTGCATTCAGTCTTTCCCTGTTTGAGCTGGGTAAGAAAAACACCCTTGTTATAAAGTATTCCTCCTCCCCCCCACCTACCCCCATCCCTGGAAGGCCCAGCTTTGGTTCACTTGATAGTTGCACATCATTTGCTAGAAGCTGTGACACCAGTCTGGTTTGGGTTCCTTTTCGTTCATGTCATCCTGAATCATCCTTTGATGACTCTTTCGATCAGCGGAACTGCATATCTGACAAACTCCAAGTTGATGATTACCTCTTTGGAGTACTGACTCGTAATGTCTGAATAAGACAATCGCCACAAGCCTAACAAGAGTGCGACAGGGCAACCATGCTGCTTGATCTCAAGTTTTGAATGCAAAGACATCATTATTGTGTTCTGACCTGTGCACATTCTACTCTTTCTCCAACTTTGGAGTATCTTGTATTTGGCACAGTATGCATGTGTAGGCTTTAGGCCTGTCGTCTTTTCTCATAGAGCATTTAATGTCTTTAGTGGATTGTATGATGGAAGGGGTAATTACAGAATGAATTTGCACTGGGTTTTGAAGCTAAGCACTAGGTGAGCTTTGATTCATCAAACCTTTTTTTTTCGCTCTGTCAGTATCACTGCTCTTGTCCCTTTCTCGATTTATTTCAATCCCTTTTCACCCCTCTCAAATGCACCTGGACTTAGAGGGGAAAGGTAATTTCATTATGCTGGTTCGATGTATGCATTGGTTTATGTATGCATCAGTTCAGTACACTGTTGTTTCAGCTTTCATTGGCAAAAAACGTCATCAGGTGTACTTATCTTTTCACAATGTGCGATGGATCTTAAGGTAGAGTTGTTGGTCAAAGGCTGTGCATTCTGTATAGAGGCTTAATTCCACTGAATGATGTAACCTTCCACTGTTTTATGATTTCTTCTTGTTTGTGATGTGTCACTAGATGTGTTAACGGTTCGCGTGGTATTGGCATATCCTTCATTTTTTTTTTACAGTTTGTTTTTGTCATGTCCTGCTTGGAGAGCGTCATTCTTTGTTTTATTGTTGTGTTTTCTGTTGTAGGTTTTGGTTGAATTGTGTTGGAAACGCCCAGAGATCACTCCCTGAGCTGTATAGGACTTGAGACTACAGTAACCTGGCTTCTTCTTGTTGTGTGGTTTTTTTCTTTCAGACTACCATTGCTCAGATTTGGTGGCCTGGCTGCAGGTGTCGATGATGTGTCCTAGTTGTTGTACTATCTGCAATGATGTCAGATGTCCCATGGAATTGTGATGATGAGCACACTACATGCCTGACCAAATTGGTTTGAAAACGAAGACAAAACCCTTTTTTTTTTTTTATTCATGACCCAATGCTGTGCAGGCTGGACAGTCTCTCTATTGTTGTCATTAACTAACTTCTGTGAGCCAATAGAAAAGGAGGAGATTGAATCGTCCACGGATCGACGCCATATATTCACCATTGTTTTTGAAAAAAAAAAAATCCTTGTTGAAATCATGTACAACTTTTGTGAGGTGCTGGTACAACCTTTCATTTGAACTCAGGTGACCATGATTCCAGGGTTTTGGGGGCATACGGTTCGAACCTATCGTCTTTTTCCATCCCAGACTCGATTGTTGGGGTTTGTATGCATTGAAATCTGGACACATCCAGGTGGACTGTATGGCACTGAACAGTCGGTATTAAACTCTTGTTTTAAGTGTTCACACTTCTTTCAAGTGTTTTTTTGCTGGACCAAAACTGTCAGAGAGAGAGAGAGTGAGAGAATCTGTGTGTGTGTATGATGGAGAGAGAGGGGGGGGGGGGGGGGGGGGGGGGTTGGTGGTGGAGGTGATTGCATTTCATGCAAAAAGGTTCATTGATATCCTCCACAGAAAAAAAAAAATTATGTCATGAAGTCTGATCATCACTGCTGTCCATGCACTGACATTTTTCTAAAACGCTGATCATTCCAGCCTCTGCCATGAACAGCTATACCTAGTGCATCCTTTGCAGTCACAGCACCATCAGTCTACAAAGAGCAGTCAATATCGGATCGCCATGAAGCAACCCATCAGACGGGACACTGCATGCACTGCTTCTGAGTCATTGTGGTAGTGTTCAATGGTGCCTGTTCTGATCCAACATGCCGAAGTGGCCACTTAGACCCCTATTGAGAATAATAATTGCGTAACTGTGGGGGCCAGCCTGAGTGAGTGTGGCTCTGTGGAGGGTGCCACCTCATACTTTTAATGACAGGTGCTTGTCAATTTGCTGATTTCAACAATTGTTGACTTGCACTTTACGCAAGGTGTCATCTGATTTAAACAGAAAAAAAAGAAAAATCTTGTCCATGTTGGAAATGTTGAACTTGACTGAAGTTGCTAATAATATCTTTCATTTGGTGGTGGTAGTCTTACTTTGCAAGTTGTTTTTTTCAACTGAACTGACCGAGACCTTCTACATCAATCTGTTTCTCTGAAATTTTTGCTGTTCTGTGTGCATTGGTAGAGATGTATGTACGTGCTTCACAAAGATTGCATGCATGTTCATACTGACATAGTCATACAGCATTCATTAAAAAAAAGAAAAACAATAAGAAAAAAAAACACACTCAATGTCAATTTTAAAAAAAATGCAGTGTAAATTCTTACTCAGAATGATAAAAAAAAAATGAGCAACAATAAAGTGTCAAAAGAATATGAACAATGGCAAAAGAGTCACTGCCATGAAATGTAAACCATATAAACCCGCAACTGTCTTCTGGCTAATTCTTTCATACTTTAAGTGGTCACAATGCAATAGTATTGGCACATAAATCTGTCCATGCTTGTGCTACAATGAAAAAAAAAAAAAAAAAAAAAACCAAACCCACTTTCTTCCGGACTAATGGATGAAAGGGGGGATAAGCATTGAAAGGAAAATCGTGTTGTGCAGCTGGGTTATGAATTCCTGCTGAGTCTCGCGCCCCCACCTTTTCTGGCCAAATCGCGGGCTTGGAGCTGCCACACACACACACACACACACACGCACGCATGTATGCACGCACGCACACACACACGGACGCATGCATGCACACACACACACACACACACACACACACACACAGGGAGATTGCCGGTTTTAACAATAATCTGAGCCTAAGAGAAGCACGAACATCACACACACACACACACACACACACACACACGCACGCACGCACACACAGAGTATTAATATAAACGAAACGCACCGATGCATATAAACGTTAACAACACGCACACACACAGTATTAACACACACACACAACCAGATGCACCGATGCAAAACCAATGCACCGATGTGTACACACACACACACACACACACACACACACACACACACACACACACACACACACACACACACACACACACACACACTGCCACAGACACGCATAGATGTTCAAACACATGCATATGTACCGCAGACATACACACACATACTAGAACTCGCCTGCACTTCTGAAGACAGCTGATACTGCCCAGTGAGCCAGTTACCTATTTAGCGCTGGGTTAGTAGTAGACCCAAAAATCTGCACGTAGCGCAACTGCGAGATAATGACCCCACCGACACAATGGGCCTGTAGTCAGCCATTAGATCTAAACAATACTGGTAGAGAGTGAACCTACACACTGGCTCAATGTTCGACCAGTAGATCACAACGCAGCTGATAGATACAGTGACCACTTATACTGGGTCAATGAGAGGAGCCGTTAGATACAGTGACATCAGGACTCAAAAAGCACCCGCAACATTCTTCACGGCAGGAGGCAGCGAATCATGGCCAAGAACAATAGTGCCACTCGGAACATGCAGGCAGAGTCTGCTGGACAGGGCAGATGACTGGGAGTGCACTGCAGACCTCCCAGAATGGAAGAGTCACCCAGAGATCATCAGCAAGAGTGGCATGATACCAGACATAGGAGTCCACTCGCAGTTAAGCAAGCAGCTGATCATGACCGAGTTCACGGTGCCATATGAGAACAGAATGGAGGCAGCTCAAATCTGCAACACTGAAAAGTATGCTGATCTGGCAAACAGCCTGAGGAGAGATGGCTATCAGGTCAAAGTCCTCACTGCAGAAATTGGAGCTAGGGGGGTTTGTAGGAACGTCTGCATACAGCCTCATGAAACAGCTCTCAGTTGCAGGGAGGGAAAAACCAGAGCCCTGAAAGCAATGGCAGAAGTGGCAGAGAGGTGTTCAAGCTGGATCTGGTCAAGGAGGAACAAAGTGAACTTCATAAGCCTTAACTTTCCTACAAATATCAGGTGTCCCAGTGGCTCAGTGGTTTGTGTGCGAGTCATTAAGTGGAATATGAGCATGTCCAGAGGGTCATAGGTTCGAATCCAGCCATGGCTCGTCCCAAGATGGGGGAAAAAAGGGCAACAGAGAGACATCCGGAGTCATGAACCAGGTGTGGCCCAACCCCCCTAGAGTGTCAGGAGATAAAGGCCGAAAACACTCGCTTGAATGGGGCTTCTCTTCTGAGGACTCTCTGCTGCCACACTCTCCACGAGTTTCTTTCTACCAGTGACCACTTATACTGGGTCATGAGAGCAGCTGTTAGATACAGTGACCACTTCTACTGGGTCAATGAGAGCAGCTGTTGGATACAGTGACCACTTCTACTGGGTCAATGAGGGGAGCTGTTGGATACAGTGACCCACACTTCTACTGGGTCAATGAGGGGAGCTGTTAGATACAGTGACCACTTCTACTGGGTCAATGAGGGCAGCTGTTAGATACAGTGACCACTTCTACTGGGTCAATGAGGGGGGCTGTTAGATACACAGTGACCACTTATACTGGGTCAATGAGGGGGGCTGTTAGATACAGTGACCACTTATACTGGGTCATGAGGGGAGCTGTAAGATACAGTGACCACTTATGCTGGGTCAATGAGGGACCATACTGGGAGAGAGTGACCCCACACTATCATGCTATACAACCAAGCCAAAACCCACCCGCCCACCTGTTTTCCAGTCACCTTGTGGGCGGACAGACAAAGACACAGACAGACAGACACGGACAGACAGACAGAATAGGAAGCAGTCAGTGCCTTAGTTCACGGTGCTGGCGCACGTGCACGATCACAGAATCAGTCACTGCTGTATCACCTCACCTGTCCAATCTGCTTCAGTGTCCCTTTCATCATTATGGTTAAGTTTTTTTTTTTCTTTTTTTTATTTGTTTGTTTACTTATTTTTTGTTAGAAGCAAACGGGGGGGGGGGGTGCTTCATCTTTCGAGCCTTCATCAGTGCTTTTTTTTTTTTTTTTTTCTCAGCTGCTCATTTCACCCGCTCTCTCTCCACCCTCCTCTTCCATGCACATTCGTGATCAGAAAGGGAACGAGAGGGGCCCGGAATAGCTCAGAGGTAGAGCCCCGGACTCGTAACCCTGGTGATCCTGGGGATGCGGGTTCCAACCTCCGCTGGGCCGTTTCGGTATAGGGGGATTTTTGTCTCGGAGTTAACATTGGTTCTGACTCCATTTCCCATACAGTCCTTCGAATGACACTATAAACCGAGGTTCCGTGTGTGAACGCACGCACAATATTTTGCACACACGAAAAATCCCATCACCAACTTTCGGAAGAGAAGGCCATTTGGCCGTTGGTATGGATGACACGTTACACATAGCATGCACCTTCCCCGAAGCTGGAGCATGGCTGCCTCAAGGGCGGGATAAAACAACGGTCATACACACACAACTCCACTCCCTTTGTTGCGAAGATGTGATTAATCCTTGCCTGTCTGTACAGGGAGTGTCTGCAGGAGGAGTATCAGCCTGCGTACACAAAAAAAAAAAAAAAAAAAAAGGGAACGAGGCAGCCTACCAGAGGAGGCCCAGCCCTGTGACCTTGTCATTTAGCTGGTGGTCAGCATCGTCTGTTCTGATCCAACCTGCGATACGTGGGATAGTTCCCAGGGAGTCCCCAACTATTAGCAATCACTGTTGAATTTTATGAGCGATTATTATGACTCTACCGAATAACAGGGACATAACGAATCACAAGACGAAACACGATGCGTTTCGACCTGTCAGATTTTCTATCAAACAAGGCAAGATAAACAACACTCAGGACAATGAAAACGAAGAACGAGAACTCACTTATCTTTTATCTTTGTCGAATTCGGCGCAAGACGGGCGTTGAATGAAAGCATTTTGTTCTGTCTGCGATTCGTTAGTCCACGTTGTTCGGTGAAGTCATGCTAATTACGTGTAAAGTTTGTTTAGATCTCCGCCTGCAGTTGCCTCACCTTGCAAGTAACCATCATTGTTTTGAGATGTGGAGCCAGCGTGAGCCACCCAACGACACTCTCTACGAACTTGCCCACACTGACGACTTCAAGACGAATTCACAACGAGCATGTCGTTTGAGAGCAAATCGAAATTGAGATCACCAGAGAAGAGGACGCAAAGCACCACACAATTTGAGACTTTGTATCTTGGAGAATCAGTGAGTACGAGAAGATCAAACTGAAACTGACACTGTGGAATTCCACTCCTATCTGAAATGACACGGCAGGGTTGTGCTGACCACTTCGTCTCGTAATGCGTCCCAGTGTCCACCGGGCCCGAGGGATACTGACACCTGCAGAGACTCATTCATTAAGTGGATGAAGCTCGACTGTAAGTTTCCAGTATGAACGGTTTAGCCCACAGCACACTTTACTCTGTGTAGGAGCCACACAAGTCAATGCCCGAGACTGGAACCCACGACTTCCCAGCCCTGTCCGCCACGCTCACCACTGCGCCACAGGGGCTGACATGATTATCAGATACTGCTACAACGTAATTATAAACATAAAGTGCCATCGAAAGCATAACACATATGGTTGGATGGATCTATCATTGAGTGCCATGCAGCGCATCTTGCGACTTTTTGACGCGAATGGTACGCCATAACAACACTCGTTACTGCCTGCCCCGGGTGCCGCGACACGGGATGTTCCACTTCTTTACAATTCCACCCGTACACAATTCAGGTCGCCAACTTGACCAGTGAACGAAACTTCTTTCGTTTCGTTGTCCTTGAGGAGTTGACCTGGGGTTTGTAACATTTTCAAGATCCCCACTTTTCCCTCTAAGAACTTGAAAGGAGCAACTGATGCCGTCCATACTGTCTGAAGGAAGAGGCCACTTTCCTCTGACGTGCTGTATCCAGTCCACCCATGGTGGATTCGGGCTGTAGATACAACGTGAACCATAAAGAAGACGACTGTTGGACAGATGTGGAAAGAGTGGCAACACCACCTGCAACACTGCACGCATCCCCTGCTCTGCAGGCACCACATGCACCACCATCCCACCGCACCTGGTTTCAACACAACGATGAACTGACCCAACCTCAAGCGAGAGACTGACCCCCACCTTGACGTCATGGAGACAAAAGACCAGCATTAGAGGCAGTGCTCTCAGCCAAGGGATTGACCCCCCCTCCCCCCCTCCACCACGACAACATGGCCACATCAAAGGCACTGCCGTCAATCCAAGGATTGACCACTGCCCTCAACGACCACCTGACAGCATCAGAGGCCCACATGCCATCAAAGGTATGACTCGCACACTGCCCTTAACGGTATGGCACACACACACTGCCATCAAAGGTATGGCACACACACACTGCCATCAAAGGTATGGCACACACTGCCATCAAAGGTATGACACACACACTGCCGTCAAAGGTATGACATACAAGCTGCCATCACAGGTATCACACACACACTACCATCAAAAGTATAGCACAAAAGCTGCCATAAAAGGTATGACACACACACTGCCATCAAAGGTATGACACACACACTGCCATCAAAGGTATGACACACACTGCCATCAAAGGTATAGCACAAAAGTACCATTAAAGGTATGACACACACACACTGCCATCAAAGGTATGACACACACACTGCCATCAAAGGTATGACACACACACTGCCATCAAAGGTATGACACACAAACTGCCATCAAAGGTATGGCACACACACTGCCATCAAAAGTATGACACACAATTGTCATCAAAGGTATGACACACAAACTGCCATCAAAGGTAAGACACACAAACTGCCATCAAAAGTATCCACAAAAGTGCCATCAAAGTATGACACACAAATTGCTATTACAGATATATCACACAGACTCTGAGATAGGGGACATATCCTCACCGCATAGTGTCTGTCGTTTTCGCTCATCTCTCGGTGTCGCTTGAGAGCCTACAAACACACACGCACGCACGCACGCACACACACGCACGCACGCACGCACGCACACACACGCACACACACACACACACACACACACACACACACACACACGCACACACACACACACACACACACACACACACACACACACACACACACACACGCGCGCGTGTTATTTTTTGCTTATTGTACTTTTCACTTTGTCATCCAAATGAATATCGGCCCAACATATTTGATCAAGACGTTGTATCCGTACAAAAATGCAACTTTGAAATGCACATTAACCATGGCTTTTTGTTTACATTCTTCTCTTTTTTCTGTTTCCTTTTTCTTTTCTTTTCTTTCTTTCTTTCTTTCCTTCTTTCTTTCTGTTTTTGACAGAGAGAGATAGAGA
>JADBJO010007209.1:75000-87500 GCA_016801955.1 Conus betulinus
GGTGGTTGTGGGCTACCTGCCGTCCAAGGACATCCCAGAGGTGCTCAATTGGAGCCCAGATTGGGTGAGCGAGATGGCCACTGCATCCGGATGATCCCCTCTTGCTGCTGATGATCGTCCATGACACGGGCTTGGTGTGGACGGGCGTTGTCGTCTTGGAAAACAGCAGCCTTATCCATGGCCTGAAGGGCGTGCTGGATCAGGGGCCTCACAATCTCGTCACGGTACCACACCCCTGTCAGCGTGCCTTGAATGACGGACAGGGGAGTTCTGTCTTGACGACTGAAGCCACCCCAAACCATCACAGAACCACCTCCGTAACGATCTACCTCACGAACTGTGGCGTGAGCAAACGCTCTCCTGGCCTTCGCCACACTCGGGTCCTGCCGTCATTGAATACCAAGGTGAAGCGGGACTCATCTGTGAACAGCACTCGAGACCATTGCTGCCTCGTCCAGCGAACGTGATGACGACACCAGTCTGCCCGTGCACTGCGGTGAGCTGGAGTAAGTGGTACTCGGACTGCTGGTCTCCGGGATGACAGCCCGAACTCGTGCAAACGGTTACAAACTGTCCTCCTACTGACATTGACATTTGCAGCCTGCAGCAGGAGCTCACGCCTTAAGGTGGATGAGGTGACAGTTCGATTGCGTAGGGCAGACAGCAGGAGGAATCGGTCAGCATGTCTGTCGATACACTGAGGGACGCCTGATCGTGGCCGATCCTGCGCGCTGCTAGTGGCCTGAAACCTCTCTACAAGACGTTGGATGGTGGAATGGGACACGTTCAGATGCCTAGCGACCTCGCGGCCAGAAATCCCTTCTTCAATCAACGCTAAGGCACGTCCACAATCGGCAGGGTCCAGTCTTTGCCTTTGTGCCATACTTTTCTGGGCTGGCGTGGACGACGTTTACAGATTTGTGGCCAACGGCATCTGATCTGTGTTCATGAACGAGGTGCCATGCACGTGCATCATGATTGACCACGAGCATTTCGCCTTTTTTTTCAAACTCATATGCTCCCACAGGCACCCGTTTTACCGGTTTTACGTGGTTTCCGCACGTGCAGCTGCGCTTCACCTTGTACCGCAGTGGGGATTTTTAGGTGTTGTGATCTGTTAAGGAACATCTGTTCAATATGTCTAACCGAGAGTTTGGGTCATTGTGACTTCGTTTCAAGCCTATTATTTACACACTCAGACACTAAGGTCAAAATGACAGGTGGCCCTTAACTTTTTGCCAGTAGTATGTATATATATATATATATATATACAATAAAACAATAATACAATAAAATTACAATAAATTACAATAAAACAATAAATTCCAAGGATAAGTACCGAGCACCATTCCAGCAACTTACAGAGCAGCTAGGTGTTGCAATGACTGCAAGAAATATTGAAGTGATGAATATATGTTAGTGAGCTTTCTCCCCATTGGAGATGGTCTCCCTCTTTGGAGACTATAAGCTTGCTGAAGGTTCATTTTGAGAAGCATTTATTTATTCCCCATTCACCCATTCAAGCACATACTGTCAGTTAGGCAGAATCATCTACCACTGCAGATATGAAGGCTTACCACCCCCCTATTTTTACAATCTGAGACATAAGAGCAAGCTTTTTTATAATTCAATATATATATATATATATATATATATATATATATATATATATATATATATATATATATATATATATATATATATACACACACATAAAAGGTAGATAGATAGATATCACGTTTTTTTGAAAGAACACTTGAAATGTTTGTCAAGAAAGGACAAACTGGTACCCCCTAGTGTGTCTGAGCTACATCATTGTTGTACACTTTTCACCCCCAAAGGAGGAAAACGCATTGATAAAGGACTTTGTAAGAAAGATTCTTGCTTTAGCTGTCGATTGTGAAGTTAGAGAGAGAGAGAGAGAGAGAGAGAGAGAGAGAGAGAGAGAGAGAGAGAGAGAGAGAGAGAGAGACAGAGACAGGACAGACAGAGAGAGACACAGACCAGACAGACAGAGTGACAGAGACAGGGACCGTTCTCTCCACTGGCTGCTGCTCTATAGCACTACTGAAAACATCCGTGAGGAAAAAAAAATTCAACAACACAAGAACACTCCCAATTCCATCCATCCTACCCCCTTACCCCACTGCCGTCCTCCCAGCCACCCACCCACTCACAACAGCTGACTGCTGTCCTGCCTCACCTGGACGTCGAAAGGAAAATGCCTCAGCTCCAGAGCCTTCTTGAACAAGCCCTTGAAGCGCCAACGGTGAAGCACCACGGGGGCTTCGTAACCTTCCTCGTAGCGGACCACATAGGAGCGCCTCTCCTGGTCGAAGTCACCAGCGACGTTGAGGACGATGAGGTGCGGGTCCCACAGGTCTCCTGGAAGAAGACGGTCCAGTTCCTGTCCCGCGGGCCGGCCATGACATCACCATTGGTCAGCCAGGCAGACAGGCAGGTTGGTTGGCAGGGGAAGGGAGGTCGGGGTGGACGTTGTGGTGGGTTGGATGCGTAGTGGCAGTCAAGCCCATGTACACACACACACACACACACATCGCGCGCGCAGAAATGCACACACGTACGCACGCATACAAACACATGCGCGTGCATCCGCGCACGCGCGCGTGCGTGCTCGCGCGCACACACACACACACACACACACACACACACACAAGCATCCATATTCAAATATCACACACACACACACACACACACACACACACACACACACACACACACACACACACACACACACACATATTTAAACGCGCTCGCGTGCACACACACACACATACACACAGATGCATATACGCACGCGCACACTCACACATACACACAGATATACTCACATGCACGCAGGCACACACATGTGCATGCATCCGCGCTTGTGCACACACACACACACACACACACACACACACACACACACACACACACAAGCATCCATATTCAAATATCACACACACACACACACACACACACACACACACACACACACACACACACACACACACACATTTAAACGCGCTCGCGTGCACACACACACACATACACACAGATGCATATACGCACGCGCACACTCACACAGATATACTCACATGGACGCAGGCCCACACATGTGCAGGCATCCGCGCATGTGCACGCGCGCAAGCACACACATGGACACACACACACACACACACACACACACACACACACACACACACACACACACACACACACACACACACACTCACCGTTGTATATCATTTTTTTTCAACATCAAATGAGACCGAGATCTTCATTTTAAAGTTCAAGGAAGCGAAACCAACAAGAAATTGAGAAAGTGGAGGGGAAGGGGGAAAAGGAGGTGCCAGGATGTAGGAGGAGGAAGATAAGGTAAGGTAAGGTCAGGTTGCTTACACTAACTTATAGCCCAGCCGACCGCAAAGGGCAGTATCAGGGCTATCAGCATGTCGAAGTCAACCCACAAGAAGTGATAATAAAAGAAGATAAAACAGAAAAATGAATGAATAAAATAAAGATTCACACATCTCTAAGGTACACCTTCTAAAACCGCGCGCTAGAAACTTCATTAAACATCTTTCAAGAGGAAGACAAGATGAGATAACGTTGCTTATAGTCGAGGAAGACGACGAAGGAAGACGAGGATGAAGATGATGAAGAAGTAGAAGGATGAAAGCAGACACCCATGAAGAGGAAGAAAGAAGAAGAGGATGATGATGAACTAGTAGGAGAAGGCAGTCGACAACGACCAGGAAACTGGAGGGGGGGGGGGGGGGGGGGGGGGGGGAGATAAGAAGATCAATATGGAGGGGTAGCGGGGAGACGACTAGCGGATGCGATGACAACAACGAAGAGGAAAAAGAGAAGTGGGAAAAGAACAGAGGAAGGAAGAAGAGAAGAAGGAAAAGGTGGACGAAGACAATTGGGTCTAGAAGGAGAAGGAGGAGGAGGAGGAGGAGGAGGAGGAAGAGGAGGAGGTGGAGAAGGAGGAAGGAGGGGAGAAAGAGAATGGGGAGGAGGAAGAGGAAGATCAGATATAGTAGAAGAATAAGAAGAAGGAAAAGGAGGAGGAGGAGGAGGAGAAGGAGGAGAAAGATGAAGAAGAGACCCTGGAAGAAAAAAAAGAAGGAGAAAAAAAAAAGAGGAGGAGGGGGAGAAGCAGGAGGAGGGGGAGGAAGGGGAAGACGACGACGACGACGACGACGACGGCGACAAATTAGGAGGTGAGGGGGAGGAGGAGGAGGAGGGGAAGGATGCGGAGGAGGAGAAGGAATAAGAGGAGGTGACGGAGGAGGAGAAATGTTGGAGCAGATGGGGGTGAAGGAGGCGGAGAAGAAGGAGAAGAAGAAGTGAAGAAGAAGATGATAGTTAAGAAGGATGTAAAGGAGGAGGAAGAGATGAAGAAAATAATGACAGAGATGCAAGGGGAGGAAGACGTGGAGGAGTAGGAAGTGACGGAGGAAGGGGAGGTGAGGAGGAAGAGGTGAAGGAACACGAAAGAGGTGAAAGTTCAGTTCCGTGGATGTCCGCCCTTAGGTCTTCCCCCCCCCCCCCCCCGTGGACATTCGGCCCCCAGGCACATTTTTCTTCTCACAGTTAGCGCCGATATAGATATGCATGTTCAATCATTCTGCCTGCTAGTAAACTCTTTAACACAAAGACACAGACTGACCGATCGTCAGACAGACAGACAGACCGACACACACACACACACACACACACACACACACACACACACACACACACACACACAGAGTACTGGGAACTAAACGCGGTAGTGATGTCGCATGCCTGTAGTACATTTTAAGCACACACACACACACACACACACACACACACACACACACACACACACACACATGGAGAACTGGTAACTGAACGCGGCAGTCATGTCGAATGCCTATCGTACATTTAACAACACACATGGTGCTGTGTGTACTATTACACCACAACACACATGGGCGCTGTGTGTACTATTTACACCACAACACACACGGTGCTGTGTGTACTGTTACGCCACACCACACACACGCGCGCTGTGTGTACTATTACACCACAACAACACACGGCGCTGTGTGTACTTTTCCACCACAACACACACGGGCTGTGTGTACTATTACACCACACCACACACGGCGCTGTGTGTACTATTACACCACACCACACACGGCGCTGTGTGTACTTTTCCACCACACACCACACACACGGCGCTGCTATTTCACCACAACACACACGGCGCTGTGTGTACTATTATACCACACCACACACGGCGCTGTGTGTACTTTTTCCACCACAAGACACACACGGCGCTGTGTGTACTATTACACCACAACACACACGGCGCTGTGTGTACTATTACACCACAAGACACACACACGGCTCTGTGTGTACTATTACACCACAACACACACGGCGCTGTGTGTACTATTACACCACAACACACACACGGTGCTGTGTATTACTATTACACCACACACACACACGGCACTGTGTGTACTATTACACTACAACACACACACGGTGCTGTGTGTACTATTACACCACAACACACACGGAGCTGTGCGTACTATTACACCACACACACACACACGGCGCTGTGTGTACTATTACACCACAACACACACACACGGCGCTGTGCGTACTATTACACCACCACAACACACACACGGTGCTGTGTGTACTACTATTACACACAACACACACGGAGCTGTGCGTACTATTACACCACACAAACACACACACGGCGCTGTGTGTACTATTACACCACAACATACACACGGTGCTGTGTGTGTACCTTTCCACCACAACACACACACGGTGCTGTGTGTACTATTACACCACACCACACACACGGGCGCTGTGTGTACTTTTCCACCACAACACACACATGGAGCTGTGCGTACTATTACACCACAACACACACACGGCGCTGTGTGTACTTTTCCACCACAACACACACACGGTGCTGTGTGTACTATTACACCACACAACACACACACGGCGCTGTGTGTACTTTTCCACCACAACACACACACGGTGCTGTGTGTACTATTACACCACAACACACACACGTGCTGTGTGTACGTTTCCACCACACACACACACACGGCGCTGTGTGTACTTTTCCACCACAACACACACACGGTGCTGTGTGTACTATTACACCACACCACACACACGGCGCTGTGTGTACTATTACACCACAACACACACACGGCGCTGTGTGTACTATTACACCACACCACACACGGTGCTGTGTGTACTATTACACCACAACACACACGGCGCTGTGTGTACTATTATACCACACCACACACGGTGCTGTGTGTACTTTTCCACCACAACACACACACGGTGCTGTGTGTACTATTACACCACAACACACACACGGTGCTGTGTGTACTATTACACCACAACACACACACACGGCGCTGAGTGTACTATTACACCACCACAACACACACGGTGCTGTGTGTACTATTACACCACAACACACACACGGTGCTGTGTGTACTATTACACCACAACACACACACGGTGCTGTGTGTACTATTACACCACAACACACACACGGCGCTGTGTGTACTATTACACCACAAGACACACACACGGCGCTGTGTGTACTATTACACCACAAACACACACGGCGCTGTGTGTACTATTACACCACCACAACACACACACGGCGCTGTGTGTACTATTACACCACAACACACACGGCGCTGTGTGTACCATTACCACCACAACACACACACGGCGCTGTGTGTACTATTACACCACAACACACACACGGCGCTGTGTGTACCATTACACCACAACACACACACGGTGCTGTGTGTACTATTACACCACAGCACACACGGTGCTGTGTGTACTATTACACCACAACACACACACACGGTGCTGTGTGTACCATTACACAACAACACACACACGGTGCTGTGTGTACTATTACACCACAACACACACACGGCGCTGTGTGTACCATTACACCACAACACACACACGGTGCTGTGTGTACCATTACACCACAAGACACACACGGTGCTGTGTGTACCATTACACCACAACACACACACACGGCGCTGTGTGTACTATTACACCACAACACACACGGTGCAGTGTGTACTATTACACCACATCACACACGGTGCTGTGTGTACTATTACACCACCATTGGTCCACTCCTTTTACCGCCGTTTCTGCTCCTACGAAGGCCGGCTCCTCCCCACTTGGCTTGGATATAGACCTCGGCTTCAAACTGCTGACTGAGGGTGTCGATGTCGTTGTTGATCTTCAGGAAGGTCAGCTTCAGCTCCACTGCTACCTGCAGGCAGAGACAAGACAAGCCGTCTTCAGTCAGCTCGGTATGTCATACGGGTAAAAGTAATGTTGTTTATAGCCTAGCCGACCCCCCAAAGGGCCATATCAGGGCTGTCACCGCGTTGAAGACAACTCACCAGTCTTAGTTTGAGAAAAGAAAATAGAAAAAGAAGAAGAAAAAGAAGAAGAAGAACCCCAAAAGAAAACAAGAAGAAAGAAGAAGAAAGAGAAGCTGAGAAGAAAGAAGAAGAAGAAGAAAGAAAATCAATACAGATACATATATGCACACAAAAAGCATGAAAACAAGTCGACAGAAGAGATGATGTCAGAAACAATTCTTTATCTTCACATGTATTACATCTGTTTTTTAAACACGTAGTGAAGAGGAGAGGGGTTTTTTTTTTTTTATCACGTTTAAGAAAAAAAAGAAGAAGAAGAACGAACTCTTACACCGACGAACGAAGACCCATCTTCAACCTCTTAAAAAGAAAACACTTTCAGAAGGACAAGAACAAACAAAGACACAAGAAGAATGTCCAGAAAAGCTTTTTGTTACCCTTTAAAATCTTTCTTCTGTAAAATCTTTCTTCTGTAAATCTTAGATGAGATGAAATACATTGATCTTTTTCAGAAATCCAAAAAAAAGTCATATCAATACAGATACATATATGCAGGGCAAAAGCATGAAAACAAGTCAACAAGAAGATGCGATGGTATGGGATTTCTCTTACAAACATTCTTTTATCTTGACATGTATTACATCTGTTTTATAACACGTAGTGAATGTCCTCGGGGAGAGGGTTTTTTTTTTTACCACGTTTAAGGCAGCATCTTCTTGACATAGTTGCTCGATCTTCCGTGTCCTCTAAGTCTCTTTCCTTCCATGCCACTCATTTTTGCAACCACCACCACACACCACCACCACCATCACCACCACTACCGCCTTCTCTATCACCCTCATCACTCTTCTCCATCCCCACCCCCCTCTTCTCCACCCCATCCCCTCTTCTCCAGCCCCAAATACACAGTTCTACCTACGCTGATTCTATTGCAGTTGGAATCTTGTCAGTCCACTCGGTATATAAAGTCATTTTAAGACCACTCGCCAGAGCAGACACTGCAATACTTCTGTGTCTCTGTTGGGGTGGTTCAGTGGTTGCCATTCGAACTGACATAACGCAGGACTCCAGGACCCCCAGCGGCCCCCCCCCCCCCCCCCCCCCCCCCCCCCCCCCCCCCCCCCCCCCAAATGATGAAAAATTGTAAGCTTACTCGGTGAAGAGCCAGGCTTCTGGAAGTCGCGGTCTGAACTGCATGTAAAAATGACTGCACCTGGATGTATACCAGCTAGATCTAATTGTTTAGATCTAAAACCGTGTTGTTATTGGAATGGTCCAGGAGCACAGCTAGCGATTCAAAAAATTGGCGTGTGTGTGTGTGTGTGTGTGTGTGTGTGTGAGAGTGAGAGAGAGAGAGAGAGAGAGAGAGAGAGAGAGAGAGAGAGGTCATTGATTGCCGACTGAAACGAACCATGTGATCGTACTCTCTGCAAACAACCTCATCCATGTAGTAGTCGTGGCTACCTCGCCGATCGGTCAGCGCAAATCTACTGGGGGAGATGCCCCCAATAGACTGTCGTGCCGCGGCGCGGAAAGTCATGCGGCGATTTGCAATGGCCGGATAGTTGGCCATGGACGGCGATTCCCCAACAGAACGTTTTGGTGGGAAAAAATCTTCATCAGAATCCGGTTTGCCTTTCGGTTTTAGTTCGTTTTGTTTCAAATAGTTGCTAACGCTTTTGCCGACGGCGTCACCGACTTTCTGGCCAATAACGTCTGTGCTTCTGTCCACGGCTTCCTCCACTTTTCGTGTGAGATGTTTTCACTCTGGTCGATGGAGAATACCGCATGCTTCATGTCCTTGTGTGGCATTCTTGCAAGTCTGTCTCTGGCACTGTTCGCCTAGTGATTGATCAGTTTCTCTTCTTTTTTTTCTGTCTGTCTCTCTCTCCAGCAAACGTGCCAAAGCTAGACGTGGAAAGTCTTCCGTTGATTGTTTCTTTTTTTTTTTTTTTTTTTTCTCCAACGCTAAGAGTTACTATTCTTGAGGAGAAGAGAGAGTTGTCACCCCAAAGTGTGTACTTGGTTTCGTGGACAATGTCACGTCATCTTGGGACATGTTCAATCTAAAACATGTTAAATCAAAACTAGGCCTGAGTAAGAAAGTGAATTCGGATCTAGATTAAGATCTAGAAGTAAATTTCTCAAACTGCTCGAGACAGTTAACTTAAAGTGAGGTGGCTATTGGCGGAAATCGAAAGAAATTCTAAGAGGAACTTAAAGCAAGTCCACCAGTTAACAAGGACAAGCAAATTTCAAGACAAATGTTGGGTCTTGTTATTTGTTTGTCCAAATTAACTGGCGGATTTATCTTAGATTCATTTCAAAGTATACTGGAGACAGGTTGAGTGTACTTTGCTCAACCTAGTTGTTATCATCATCATCATTGTTGTTGTTGTTGTTGCTGCTGTTAATCAGATTATATTGCTCTCTTTCCTAACAGCTGATAACATTTAAAAAACACAAAAGAAAAGATCAGCACACGTAAATAAACTAGAATATATAGTCGGAACAAAATTCTGTCACGATTCGTTCATTTATTTATTCGTTTTCAGTATTGCAAACGCTAACATAATAACGTAAAGTTTGGTAATAGTGAATTGTGTTCATAAATCATGGAATAATATAGAAATCAAGCAACATCTACGTCGACACCAAGATGCAATTATATCCAGATAAGATTATTGTTAAAAAGGTAAGAAAAACTTTTTTTTTCTTTAGCTCAAAATAAAACGAAGAAGAAAGAAAGAAAGAAGAAACTATGTCAAAGGCAACAATAATCACACAGCCACAAATGGACGGAATAACAAATGTGTGTAAAGCCTGTAACACACATATATATCTATCAGATTTAAATGAGAAAACATTCCAAAAATTTGAAATTTATACGCACATCATATTTCCTACAGTATCTCCAAACTTTGCAACTCCTAAGATTATTTTTCTTTAAAAGTAGAACAAAATGATGACAAGGAAAACCAAATAAAATGATACACGCGTACACATACACTTCATGTGCCTGAGTTCATGCGTGCACACGTATTTCACTATATGCTGGCGGAGAAAACGTACGGCAAGACCCATTCTGTCTTCTTTTCTCTCTCTCTGTGTCTGACTCTATTGCCTCTCCGCCTGTTTGTCTCTTTGCCTCTTTTCCTGTCTCTTCCTTCTTTCACACCCCCTACCACCACCACCCCTTCTCGCTCTCTCTAACACATTTTGCAGTTAGACACAGGTTTTATTGTTAAAGGAATGGATCTGGAAGTTAAACACTGATTTTTTTTTTATTATTGTGTATGAGACTGGTCTTTACCTCAAGACACTGTTTTACTTCAAAGGGATCTTACGGCAAGGCATTGTTCTATTGTAAAGAAAATGGATTCTGCAGTCGGACACTGTTATTAAGAAGGAGGTAAAACTTGCCTTTAGACACTGATTTTATTGTGAAGGAGATGGACTTTGCAGTTTTACACTGCTGTATTGCGAAAGAGATTAATCTTGCAGTCAAATATTTTACGTCATTGGTGCAAGCTGGCTAGTTCTGTCTTCTCTTTCTTGGATGGTTCTCCAACCGTACTTGTCCTTTGCGCTCTGCACATAAGCTTACTAGTCATCACGTCCGCTCCACTCCTCCGGTCAGGAATTCCTGAAGATTCCAAAGCAAAATCCAAAATCGTCGGTGAGCGTTTCTTTAGTTTTACCAACCCAACTTTTTGGAAGTTACTGCCTTCAACTTTACGAAGCCTGCCAAACTTTATTAATCTAGTCCTGTACTCGGTTTGTCTGTGTCCTTGGCGGTAACTAACCCCGTCTCTTTCCAGATTTTTCTTGATCTAATTAAGAACAGAGCAGGAACTCTGTCTCAGAAAGTAGGCTATCTTAGTCAACATCGTCCAACGTGTATGCATTCCGTAAGTTCTGCAGCACGTTTGTTGTCGCATGTAAATGCATGAAGCTATAAGAGATGTATCAAAGCGCAGAATACAGTTTTCAGCTAGAAATGCGCTATTCGTACGCCCAGTTCTTATAGAACAGGGGGTACTTTACAATGGGAACGAGGACATGCTGTCTGTGTGTCTGTCTGTCTGTGGCCAAAATGTGCTCCACTCGTTCCAGACAAAACTTCTGGGCCGATCTTTCTGAAAATTTGTACGTATGTTCATTATGGGTCATGGATTATGCCTGATGTTTATTTTTACCAGAATAGCCGTTTCTAACGGCTCAAAACGGTCTTTCCTGTTTATGGAATATCTCAGAAAGTACTTGTATTCAAGATAAACTGGGAGTACCTTTATATGCTTTGCAGCTTGTTATTCTTATCATTATCATAAAATATTCTACACTCTGTATTATATTGAAGGTTTATGTTAAGCGTGTCTTTTGTAAGCTCCTCCAAAACACATGTTGAGTTTCAGGGGGGAGCGAAACTGGGTTTAAGGGCCCTTAGTTTTGTTCGTGTTTGTTTGGTGTGAGTGACTGTGTGACTCACGAAAATGCAGATTGATGTAAAAAATATTTGCTTAATGTACATATGTAATTTTGTGTGCTGCAAACTCTCTTGTCTGCGTCGTTGGTATGGTGCAAGGAAGCTTTGTTTACATTTCTGTCTGTGAACTCCTCTTCTGGCCACATATGTCTTCACTTACAATCAGAGGGCAGCCCAGATCCGAGGACTCTGGCGGACTGTTGTCGGCGGCCTATGCTTCAGGAGGCAAAAAAAAAAAAAAAAAAAAAAAAAAAAATCCATAAAAATTCAAGTCTCAATAAAATTAATCTTAGGTGGAAATGGTATTGAAATGTGCACAAATCTATAGGACGTAACAACCAAGTGCAATTATTTACTAAAAAAAAAAAAAAAAAAGCACACAGTGTGTTCAGGGATGCATTGAGTAATGCATGTCAATGTCGGCTTGAGATGCGACGTTTACTAGCACTTCACCCATCATACAAAAAAAATCGGCCAAAAATTAACATAACAAGTGTTGCCAACCACTTGTCACTGGCGCCACACTCTAACAATTTTTGTGTCACATTTTAACAATTTTTTTC
>JADBJO010007209.1:92500-97500 GCA_016801955.1 Conus betulinus
GCTGCTGAAATCAATCGACGAATGATTCTGCCCGATTCGCGTCGACATTGACACTCACGTCGGAATGAGTAGTCCCTGTTTCCACGTCTGTTCCTGTCTCTATCTGGGACTCAGTGTTACTGTGGTCGAGAGACCCGGACATGGAGACAAGACTCGCGCTCTGTTCTATCATCCCTTCTGTTTTCATCAACTCCTTCAGATTTTGCAGACTTTGCAGGGAGGCAAGCCTGAAAGCAGAGTGTTCAGCCTCCGTCTGTTCACATTGAAAGAAGGATGCGGACTGGTGAATGCAACATCAGTATTCGTTATTACTGACTTCCAGCATTGTCTGCGGGGTAATTCTCTTCGTCATGTCTTCGGTCTTTTTATTGTCTAACTCGATCATGTTGCAAAGTGAGGCGACTGCTGGAAAGAAAACTAAAAACAACTCCGCCGCCGAAAAACGTAGACAAACGCATCACAAGACAAAACGCTTTTGTCTTGTGATTCGGTTGTCTACGACGTTTTTTTTTTTTTTTTTTTTTTTTTTCGGCGAAGCTTTATTAATACTTTCTCAAAATAACTTGAACGTATTTGTTTTCCAGAGAGACAGTTTACACAGGGACATATGGCAAGTTCCTGTTCTTTCCGTCTTTCCTCTGATGATGACAGAATGGTTCGAATTCGCTCATAGAAACGAAAGCAGCACGGTTCTAGGGACATTCTCATTTTTAGGCAGCGATGGTCTGGAATTCACTGCCGTTCTAACTTTGTCATGCCCTTTCCTTCCTTTCTGTCAAGTGTGCACTTAAAAACTCATTTGCTTATAAACTGCAAGTTGCAGATCACGGCCTGAAATATCACTAAATTACTACTTGTCACTTGCACACATTTGCTCATGTACAGATGAGATATTCACCGTGTTACACAGCGGGTGCGTTCTTGTATGTGCCAGTGTGTGCGTGCGTGTGTGCGTGTGCGCGCGCGCGCGCGCGCGCGGCGTGTGTGTGTGTGTGTGTGTGTGTGTGTGTGTGTGTGTGTGTGTGTGTGTGTGTGTGTGGTGTGTGTGTGAGCGCACGCGCAAGCGAGTGCATGCATATTTGTGTGTGTGTGTGTGTGTGTGTGTGTGTGTGTGTGTGTGTGTGTGTGTGTGTGTGTGTGTGTGTGTGTGTGTGTGTGTGTGCGTCGTGTGTGTGTGTGCGCGCGTGTGCATGTGTGTGAGCCTGCGCGCAAGCGAGTGCGTGCATATTTTTTTTTATGCAATACGAGAGCAGAATTCTCTTTCTCTCCCCCCCCACCCCACCCCCAATTCTCTCTCCCCTCTCTCTCTCTCTCTCTCTCTGTCCGCGTATCTTTTTGATATTGATTTGTTAAAAGTTGTAAAGCGTCGACTAGTCTATGGCGTTTAGGCTGGGCGCTGTAGAAATGTCATCATTATCATTATTATTACTATTATCATTATAAGTTAAAAATAAAAAGTTTCCTTGGTAATGACACATAGCCTATGTGGCAATGTGACACATAGCCTATGTGGCACTGTATGTGGGTAGAGTCGTCAATTTTCGTGACATAAACATAATGGAGACAAAGGTTGTGCTTCCAGTGTTTGTCTTTTCTGTCAAAGGAATACGTACACGCACTTTGGTTTTTTTTTTATTATTTTTTTTTCTCTAGTTTTTAAAGATATGTTGCTCAACCATAAGTGTCTATGTATGCTTGCGGTGCGACCGAAGTCTTTCTCTCTCTCTCTGTCTGTCTGTCTGTCTGTCTGTCTCTCTCTCTCTCTCTCTCTCTCTCTCTCTCTCTCTCTCTCTCCACCCACCCACCATGTATGCACACTTACACACGCACATACTTTCATTTCCAGTATGCAGAGAGAGAGAGAGAGAGAGACTTTGAGAGAGAGAGAGAGGAGGAGAGAGAGAGAGAGAGAGAGGAGAGAGAGAGAGAGAGAGAGAGAGAGAGAGAGAGAGAGAGAGAGAGAGAGAGAGAGAGAGAGAGAGACAGACAGAGACAGAGAGAGAGAGAGAGAGAGAGAGAGAGAGAGAGAGAGAGAGAGAGAGGAGAGAGAGAGAGAGAGAGAGAGAGAGAGATACCGTTGTCGCACTGCCACTTCACGTGCTAGACAAAAAAGAAAACAAACTATTATAATCCAAGCCTCTGTGTGTGTGCGCATGCGCGCGCGTGCGCGCGCGTGTGTGTATGTATGTGTGCGTGCATGCGTGCGTGCGTGTGTGCATGGGTGCGTGCGTGCGTGCGTGCGTGTGTGTGTGTGTGTGTGTGTGTGTGTGTGTGTGTGTGTTTAGATCCATCTATCAATCTATCTGAAGAGATAAATCATTACATCGATGGATACATGATAACAGTGAATTGAATGTACAAATAGCTTGCTTGCTACAGAGACAGACAGACAGACAGATAGATGTCAGGAAGGCATGTAGATAGACAGACAAATGGATAGACAGACAGATAGATAGATGGACAGGGAAACAGACAGACAGATAAAAATAGATAGATAGATAGACAAATAGAAAGATAGGTAGACAGATAGACAGGTACATAGCTGGTGACTCTGTTGAGGACATTAGTATATCCTCTGACATGCTGGTAATCCCGTATGTGTTAAGGACATTAGCATATCCCCTGACATACTGGTAATCCTGTATGTGTTAAGGACATCAGCATATCCCCTGACATACTGGTAATCTTGTTATGTTTTAAGGACATTAGCATATCCCCCGACATGCTGATAATCTTGTATGTGTTAAGGACATTAGCATAACCGCTGAAATGCTGGTAATCTTGTATGTGTTAAGGACATTAGCATATCCCCTGACATGCTGGTAACCCTCACATGTTGAGGGCACTGGGAGTATTTCCCTGATCTACTGGTAATCTGCACACACTTGAAGATATTGTGAGTTATTCTCTAAGCTGAAGGTAACCCTGTTCGTGTTAAAGACAATCGTGTATACTCTCCACCCTGCTGAGAACCTCCTAGTCGCCCCCATTCACGTTGAGGACATGGTGAGCATTCTTTAATCTAGCGGGCAAAAAAACAGTAACGCTTTACATGCTGACGATTTTGTCAGTATTTTATCATCAGAAGCTACGCACTTAGGTTGTGTTTGATGCTGCTGCGTATTTATCGCATTGATGCATGCGAGGGATTTACACCAATTTTTATACAGTGAAAGAGAGGGGTCTCTTCGGCGAACATTTGTCTCCTGGGAGCATCGTGTCAAAGCTTGGGCTAGATGGGAGGGTGTCATGGCAGTGTATAAGTGCGGGGGTAATGTTTTGAACTTGTGACACGAAAGCGAAACCATAGGTTGAATCCCCAACGTTTCCTTGTCGTTGATTGAACGCTGAGGCGCGTGACTGGTGAAAGACGCTCACAGTTTTGTAGGACGGGTGTGTTCCCGATATGTAGGGCAGACCAAGACTTGCCAGACGGGAGGGAAAGGGCGCTTGGCTTGGGCCGAGTCGTTAGCTTATTTTCAACCTTGGGGGTTCTAAAAAGAAAACCTAGTTTTCCATGCGGCCAGGAAGAGGTCGATTTTTGATGAAGCGCAGACAGAAGTCTGCTAGGGATTTTGTTGGTTAAAATATTGATTCCCTATGGAAAACCTCAGCGTCCAACTACCATCCTCCTGGAAACTTAATTCCTGCGAGCGGAATTAAAAAAAAAAAATTATGCGGCAACAGGTTAATAAAAAAAAAAAAGAAGAAACGTGAAATGCATTATCCGTATGCTGCTTTTTAAAAGAAAGAAATTGAACTGCATCTGTAGCGGCGTACAGCTACTAATGTAGTGAATTGACAAGTATTGAGTACGTGTGCAAGCAGTAAAAAAAAAAAAAAAAAAAAAAGGGGGGGGGGGGGGGGGGGGGGGGGGGGGGGGGTATTATGGATGTGTTTAACGTATTGTAAAAAAAATTTTTGTTGAATTTGGTAAAGGGAACACACAAAGAAAGTGAATTCTTGTTTCCCCAGTCTCTCCTCTGGATGAATGCAGTACATGCGCACGTATGGAGAAAACATGTCATGTGTGTGACCGAGTGTTGCGAATGCAGCGCGTGGCAGTGGCAATAGAAAAACATGCCATGTGTGTGACTGAGTGTTGCCAATGCAGCGCGTGGCAGTGGCAATAGAAAACATGCCATGTGTGTGACTGAGTGTTGCGAATGCAGTGCGTGGCAGTGGCAATCAAAACAAACAAGGCATGGCATGGCCTCTGCCTGTTATGAACGGTTCAGTGAAGCATGCATGGATGCAGTGATGATCACCTCCTTGGTTTTTGTGCAACTTTCGTCTGTGGGCCATGACGGCCACCATGCTTCCCATCAGCATACTGGCGGCGATCACCCCGATAATGACGCCGAGAATGACCACTGCCACACAACAGAAAGACACCATCAGAGACTGTCACAGAATGGGAGACAACTAGAACCGTTACAGAATGGGAGACAACCAGAACCGTCACAGAATGGGAGACAGCTAGAACTGTCACAGAATGGGGAGACAAACTAGAACTGTCATAGAAAGGGAGACAATTAGAACCGTCACAGAATGGGAGATAACTAGAACCGTCACAGAATGGGAGACAACTTCAACAACTGTCACAGAATGGGAGACAATTTCAACAACTGTCACAGAATGGCAGACAAGTACAACAGTCACAGAATGGGAGATAACTTCAACCACTGTCACAGAATGGGAGAAAACTTCAACAACTGTCACAGAATGGGAGACAACTAGAACCATCACAGAATGGGAGACAACTTCAACAACTGTCACAGAATGGGAGACAACTTGAACCGTCACAGAATGGGAGACAACTAGAACCATCACAGAATGGGAGACAACTAGAACCGTAACAGAATGGGAGACAACTAGAACCATCACAGAATGGGAGACAACTTCAACAACTGTCACAGAATGGGAGACAACTATACCGTCACAGAATGGGAGACAACTTCAACAACTGTCACAGGATGGGAGACAACTAGAACCGTCAC
>JADBJO010007209.1:102500-107500 GCA_016801955.1 Conus betulinus
AGAAAGAAACTACCTTACCTGCTGGCACTCAGGGAGGATGTCATGTGCTGACGAAGGCAAATAAAGCCGAAAAATTTCATTTACAACCACGACAGCTTGTTGTCCTTGTGTCTTTTTTGGATATATATATATATATATATATATATATATATATATATAGAGAGAGAGAGAGAGAGAGAGAGAGAGAGAGAGAGAGAGAGAGAGTGAGAGAGAGAGAGAGAGAGAGAGAGAGAGAGAGATGAGAGAGAGATGTAGACCTATATTTACATATATATGTGCGCACACACACACACACACACACACACCACACATTTCCAAAGTTTGTTGACACCTTACTTAACAGCCAGGGCACGGAGGTGAACGCAGACTCGGGCTTACCACATCGGAACTGCCGGTCCGCTTTGTAGCCTGGTTTACACACACATATGCCGCCGTCACACACACTGTTGGCCACGCTGCACGTGCTGCCGTCAACACTACACTCAGACCCGAATCTTCCAGCCAGCGGCGCTGTCAGGACAAAGACCACAGTCACCTTCCTCACTCCTGGGGCTGCTTGCCTTGTACAGTGAATGCTTCCATGATAAAGTAATGCTGCTTACAGCCCAGCCGACCGCAAAGGGTCATCTCAGGGCTGTCCGCCACGTCGAAAGTCAACCCACAAATCATTCATTCATTCACTCAACCCTTTGAAATGCAACTTCTAGAAACACACTGGAAGAAATTTTGTTTAAAATCTTTCCTGCGTAAAATTTTAGACCAGATGAAAAATGTCAAAAACTCTTTCAGAAATTCAAGCATCACATCAGGTGGGACATCTCTGAACCACGTTTTCATGGAATCTGCTGTAAAATGTTTATGTCTCCCATCATGCAAATCCCAACACACTCTAAAAGAATATGTTTCACTGTGAGTGGTACGTGACATGGAGTGCACCACGTAGCTTCTTCCCTTTTAAAAGAACGAATGAGTTAAAAACAAATGGCCAGTGCGCAGCCGGGAGCCGGAATAGCTAAGTTTGTAGAGCGCCGGACTCGTAATCTCGGTGATCCTGGGGTTTGCGGGTTCGAATCTCCGCCGGGCCGTTTCGGTAGGTAGAGGTTTTTTTTTTTTCCTCGGAGTTAACATTGGTTCTGACTCCATTTCCCACACAGTCCTTCGAATGAGACTATAAACCGAGGTTCCGTGTGTGAACGCACGCATAACATCTTGCATACACGTAAAATCCATCATCCAACTTTCGGAAGAGAAGGCCAGTTTGGCCGTTGGTATGGATGACACGTTATACATAGCATGTATCATGCGTGAGAAATGGAAAGAATGAATGAAGGAAGTAAGGAAACTGAGTGAACGATATTGAATGACATGGACTGGATGACACGGGAAACGACTGAATGAAGCGCCAGCTGGCAGCTCTTCAGTCGGCACTACCCAGGTAGGCAGCCCGTTGTGTAAGCGAGTGTGGATTGCCAAATCGCTTAGAGCTTGGTCTCTAGCCGAGAACAGGCGCTGTATAAGTATTCATTATAATATATAATGTATAAAAACCGTTTTTCTTTGCGACCACCAGAGGTAGAGGAGAGGAACACTTTTAGGTTTGGACGCATCTGGAGAAAGGTTGTTGGAAACACCATTATCATACAGGACCAGGTGGTGGTGTGGTGTGTGTATTATTTTAGTTGCATGCCTATACACGCTATATGATCGTTGACCAAAAAAAAAGGAACAATTAAAAAGCAAATAAACACAGCAACAATTAAAAAACAACCCAAGTAACACCACATGCAAAGACACAGCATCTGCATGTCATTACAGGGGAGTAAAAACCAGACTCTCAGTTCATGCTAACACAAAGTCACATACTAATAAGAATTATTTACAATTCCATCCGGGGAAGATTCAGATAAAGCAGGCTATTTTTCCCCCCAACTTCTACATATTAGAAGTACATGCGTTTTTTTTTTATCACCACTCGTTCGTTTTATGTCTAAATTTGATTTGAAAAAGCGTGAAGTTTAAGTCTGTAAATCAAAGAGGTCATTGACGTTACATGATATAAGCCACTCCGAGTTCTTAAAATAGCATCATAGTGTGGTAGCCGATTGCTTAAATGGACAAAAAGTACCCTGAATCCTCTATAGCCTCTTTCTGAAGTGCTTCCAGCGCGCATTCTGTAATCAGTTGTATCCGTCTTGAAGAGACAGTGGAATCTTTAAACCATATGCGTTGTCAGCGCTTGATGCTCCACTGTTTGCAGTCTAATAAACCTTTCGTTACCATGGATTCCACAGTGTGATAGCACCCATAAGAATGTCTTACTACTACCTCTCAAAAGTTAGAGAGTAGTAACAAATATTTGATTTCAACAGTACAATGTTGTTAAACTGTGGAGTTGATTTGCTTAGAGCATGTAAAAACTGACTTTGAATCAATGGAGAAAAGAGGCGCGCGCGCGCGCGCGCGCGCGCGCGCGCGCGCGTGTGTGTGTGTGTGTGTGTGTGTGTGTGTGTGTGTGGTGTGTGTGTGTGTGTGTGTGTGTGTGTGCACTACCGTATGTGCAGTGACTTACTTGTATGTAACGAGTGCATGGTTGTATATGTGTGTGAGGAGATAAGAGAGATGATAGTTTTGAGTATGCTTGCGTGTCTGTGTGTGCATGCGAGCACCTGCGCGCGCGCGCGCGCGCGCGCGCGCGCGCGCGTGTGTGTGTGTGTGTGTGTGTGTGTGTGCGAGCGAGCGCGCGCGTGCATACGTGCGTTGGTTTATGTGTGTGTAGTTGTGCATATGACATACGTGCAGTAGTTCGTGCGAGTGTGTGTGTGTGGTGTGTGTGTGTGTGTGTGTGTGTGTGTGTGTGTGTGTGTGTGTGGAGAGAGAGAGAGAGAGAGAAGAGAGAGAGAGAGAGAGAGTGAGTGTGTGTGTGCATGTATGTATGCATGTATGTGTGTGTGTGTGCGTGCGTGTGTGTGTGTGTGTGTGTGTGTGTGTGTGTGTGTGTGTGTGTGTGTGTGTGTGTGTGTGTGTGTGTATGAGTGATATTTGAATGTGTGTGTGTGTGTGTGTGTGTGTGTGTGTGTGTGTGTGTGTGTGTGTGTGTGTGTGTGTGTGTGTGTGTGTGTGTGTGTGTATGCACATGAAACAATGCAATTATTTTATTCAGTTTTTACAAGGCTATAAGACCCATATGAACAAAAAAGTAAGCATAAGCAACCATAAAGCAGTCATGGTACTGGCCGTCTTAAGCACAAAAACATGTACACATTTTGATCAAGGAGCAAGAAGCCGTTCATACATGTACATGCTATTTGTTTAATTTCTTATCTTCAAACTTTCTACCACATGAGTTTCTAATTTAACATTTACTTTTTCAGAGGGATTTGCGCAGAGCAACTGAACCTTTCAACTTGAAGGGAATCTGTAATAATAGATGGGAATATATTTTTTTTACGCAAGGATGAGTACTTTGGACAAACTAGAAAAAAAAATATGGTCTTCTATCACATTTCCATCACACTGGCTACAGTTTGGGTTGTTAGTCAGGTTTCCAAAGCGAGCACTGCCGTTCAAAGGTAGTTTACTGCATCTCAGTGAGCAGACAGCACGACGATGTTCAAAGGATGTAAGAAGACCAATGTAGTTTGCTCAACATATTTCAGGATGATAGGTAATCTGAGTAGGAGGACAGAGAATCACCCCAATCTTGTAAAGCATAAAAAGACGTTCATTAAATGCTTTAAAGAAATATGAGTGCATTACCAACATCTTGCATTACCCAAGCATATCCATGTTAAACATATAATTAACCTTACATTTTTGACCCATTTTTTTACCGGCTAAATCCTGTTTAAACAACATCAGATAGCACTGTTTTGGATATCTATTGTCTTCCATAGCAGGTAGTCTAATCCAGTACTTTACCACACGGGAAAGCATTTCAATGTATAGCCGAAATCTACCGCATTCTTCGAGGGGAATGGTATTTCTAACATCCCTTCCAACACCCAAGACCATCTGGTATACCTTAACATGCACTTTCTCAATTACGTCAAATTTCTTAACGCCCCAAACCTCAGAACCGTATATCAAGATGGGTTTTACTTTTGTGTCAAATACTTTGTAGACAGTGCTGGCTGGCAGATTTTAAAGTCTGAAGTACAATTTCTTTATTCCTGCTACTGCTCTGAGTGCTTTACTTGATAAGTTTTCCACACATCGAGCCCAGTTCAGAGTAGATCCAAAAATGATACCTAAGTAGATATAAGTGGCTTCTAAGGTATACAAGATGGTTTTCTAAAGTTATTTGTTTCCCAGCGTAATACAACTTTTCACAATTAAAAAAAAACCCACCATTTTTTTAAAAACCACAACTTTTGCTTTTTTCCATATTAACAGTAAGCCCTTATTTAGCACAATATTGTTCCAGACATTTGATTTTGTTTTGCAGGTCAGCTACGAAATCAGCAACCAATGCAATGTCATCTGCATACCTTAACAAAAGCACACCAAGCTGGTCATTCAAAAGGTCTATGTCACGAGCTCCACATAAACTGAATTGCTGCTCAAGTTCAGACAGAAATATGGAGAAAAAGGACAGGACTCAAAATACATCCCTGTTTTACGCGCGCCAGACAAGCAAACGAAATAGTCCGTGACCTTTCCACCTAGTCTGACGGAAGCTTTAACTTTCTTGTACATGCTTTTTGGTGAAGAAACATTTTTCCATGCACACCTTTTTGTAACAGTAAAAACAGCAACATTTTCCTGTCAACACAGTCGAAGGCCTTTGAAAAATCAACAGGACGGCGAGCAGTCCTCGTAGCGAGAGGACGTATGTTGCTTTTGCTCTAATTGTACTGAGTGAGTTTTTTAACTGATCTGGTATTTTTTTAACTTTGAAAAATTTCGTCTGCGCTGTGCACAACGAAAGAGCACGTATTTTGTTGACGCTCTGTTGTTCACTGTCACAATTTCGCCAACATCAGGTATTCAACAAACAACAT
>JADBJO010007209.1:112500-117318 GCA_016801955.1 Conus betulinus
TCCAGTTCTGACATCGCTTGACGACCCACCGACAAGGAGGAAATCCAGAAGGCGATCAAGCAGCTCCAAATCGGGAAGGCACCGGGCTCTGATGGCATTCCCCCTGAGATCTTCAAGGCTGGTGGAGAGGCCATGGTCGACAAGCTAAACGAGCTGATGGAGCAGTTCTGGGGTGAGGGAGCAGTACCACAAGACTTAAGGATGCCAACATCATTCACCGTACAAGAAACAAGGGCGACAGAGCATCGTGCGACAACCACAGAGGCATCTCAATACTGAGCATAGCAGGACAGATCATGGCCCGAGTCATCCTGAATCACATCATACACCACTTGCCGGACGATGTCGTCTCCGAGAGCCAGTATGGTTTCAGGAGCAAACAGCTGTTCGCCAGCTCAAGAGAAAGTGCCGGGAACAGAATCAGAATCTCTACATCCTTTTTGTGGACCTGACAAAGGCTTTCGATACCGTCAGTCGCGAGGGTCTGTGGGCTATACTGTCCAAACTTGGTTGCCCACCGAAGTTTGTCAAGATTATACGATCCTTTCATGACGGCATCATGACGGCTCGCGTAGTGGAAAACGGCAGTATGTCTGACCCCTTCCCCGTGTCCAACGGAGTGTGAAGCAAGGATGTCTCCTGGCACACAACCCTGTTCAGCCTCATGTTCGCCACAAAGTTCTCTCCAGTACCATTTGCAGGGGATCACTGTCCGCTACAGATGTGATGGCCGCCTCTTCAACTTAAGGCGCTTGAAGGCCAGAATAAAAGCTCTTGAGGTCCTTGTGAGAGACTTTCTCTCTGTGTGTGTGTGTGTGTGTGTGTGTGTGTGTGTGTGTGTGTGTGTGTGTGTGTGTGTACGCGCGTGTGTGTGCGTGTGTATGTATGTGTGTGTGTGTGTGTGTGTGTGTGTGTTGCGCGCGAGTGTGTGCGTGCATGTGGTGTGTGTTTGTGTGTAGGTGTGTGTGTGTGTGTGCGTGTGCGCGCGTGCGTGCGTGGCGTGCGTGTGTGTATGTGTGTGTGTATGTGTGTGAGTGTGTTTGTGTGTGTGTGTGTGTGTGTGTGTGTGTGTGTGTGTGTGTGTGTGTGTGAGTGCGCGTGCGCACGTGCGCGCGCTCTACACGTCTCTCTCTCTCTCTTTATCTCCCCCCCCCCCCCCCCTCTCTCTCTCTCTCTTCTTTCTGTGGGGTCAGGGGGCTGGGGGGACTTGGTACAGGGGTGAACCGGACATAGCACAGGCTGAACAGTAATATTCTGCTGTTGTGCCGACACTCACTGCACTCATCCAGATAATCACAGAACGTGCCACTCCTGCAGAAGGACGATCTTGCTACCTTCGCAGCTGCTTCCCTTCAGGTCTAGTTCTGAAAAAAAAAAAAATATGACTCACAATGGAGACAGGTACAGACACAGACACACAGACACACACAAACACAACACACATAACACACACTCATATACACACACTCACACACAACACACACTCACACCACACATACACACACACACACACAACATACACACACTCACACATGCACAGACACACACTCACACATACATGGACATTCGCGCGCGCGCGCACACACACACCACACACACACACACACACACACACTCTCTCTCTCTCTCTCTCTCACGCATACACCACGCACGCACGCACACACACTCTCACATACACTCTCTCTCTCTCATGCATACACTACGCATGCACGCACACAGACAGACAGACAGACAGACACACACTCACACACAAACTCTCTCACACACACACGCACGCATGCGCGCGCGCGCGCGCGCACACACACACACACACACACACACTCACACACACACACACACACACACACACACACACACACACACACCACACACTTACTGCACACTGAATCAAAGTCACCATACAAGTCCCGTCATGCAGAAATTCCTGTTGTCCTCCGTCACACAGTTGTCCCATCTGTATCCCTAGAACACAGACAGGGCACATGACAGCCCGAGTTGTCCTCTTCACACAGTTATCCCATCTGGAGCCTACAACATGCGCAGTGCACGCTGCAATGTTGTCTTTTTTTCACACTAATTGTCCTAGTTGTATCCCCACAACAAGCCACAGTGAGCATCACCACCCGTGCTGTCTCCATCACACAATTCTCCTGGCTGTATTCCGACAACAAACACAGTATACTGTACCATCCGTGTTGTCTCCGTCACACAGTTGTCCCAGCTGTATCCTTCAACGAACGCAGTGCACACTACCATGATGTCTGCATCACACAATCGCCACCACTGTATCCCTACAACAAACAGTGTCCATACCAACCATGAACCATGATGTCTGCATCACAGTTGTCCCAGCTGTATTCCGACAACAAAACACAATGTACACTACCATGTTGTCTGCTTCACACTGTTGTCCCAGCTGTATTCCGACAACACACACAATGTACATTGCCATGTTGTCTGCTTACACTGTTGTCCCAGCTGTATTCCGACAACAAAAAACAATGTACAATTACCATGTTGTCTGCTTCACACTGTTTGTCCCAGCTGTATTCCGACGACAACAAAAACAATGTACATTACCCATATTGTCTGCTTCACACAGTTGTCCCAGCTGTATTCTGACAACACACACAATGTACATACCATGTTGTCGCTGCATCACATAGTTGTCCCAGCCGCCCACCCCACAATATGACAGGGAACATTCGACTGTTTCTAGGGGAATTCAGGAAACATAGCCAGGAATTGATGCCAGTACAATGGAGTGGATGATTTACTTGTGTAAAGGTGAATTCAGGAAAGACAGCATGGAACTGATGTCATTACAACGAGATGGACCATCTGACTGTTCACAAAGCATGGTAATGATGGAAACTGATGTCACTACAATGAGATGGGACCATTTGACTGTTCACAAACATGGTAATGATGGAACTGATGTCATTAAAATGAGACGGACCCATTTGACTGTTCACAAAACATGGCAATGGAACTGATGTCATTACAGTGAGAGATGGGCCATATGACTGTTCACAAACATGGTAATAATGGACCTGATGTCATTACAATTAGATGGACCATTGACTGTTTCTCAAACATGGTGATAATGGAACTGATGTCATTACAATGAGATGGACCATATGACTGTTCACAAACATGGTATATGGAACTGATGTCATTACAGTGAGATGGGGCATCTGACTGTTCAACAAACATGGTAATAATGGACCTGATGTCATTACAATTAGATGGACCATTTGACTCCTCACAAAACTGGTGATAATGGAACTGATGTCATTACCATGAGAGATGGACCATTTGACTGTTCACAAACATGGTAACAATGGAACTGATGTCATTACAATGAGATGGGATCCATGGAACTGATGTTCATTACAATGAGATGGACCACTGTGTGACTGTTCACAAACATGGTAATAACGGAACTTGATGTCATTACAAATGAGATGGACCATTTGACTGTTCACGAGATGGTAATAATGGAACTTATGTCATTACAATGAGATGACCATTTGACGGTCACCTGTTCAAAACATGGTCATAATGGAACTGATGTCATTACAATGAGATGGGCCATTTGACTGTTCAAAAAACATGGTAATAATGGAACTGATGTCATTAAAAATGAGATGGACCATTTGACTGTTCACAAACATTGGTATAACAATGGAAACTGATGTCATACAATGAGATGGACCAGTGACTCTTCACAAACATGGTAAGAATGGCACTGATGTCATTACCATGAGATGGACCACGCCCGTGACTCTTCACAAACAATTGGTAATAATGAAACTGATGTCATTACAATGAGATGGACCATTTTTGACTTGTTCACAAACATGGTAATAATGGAACTGGATGTCATTACAATGAGATGGACCATGTGACTGTTCACAAACATGGTAATAACTGGAACTGATGTCATTACAATGAGATGGACCATGTGACTGTCACAAACATGGTAATAACGGAACTGTGATGTCATTACAATGAGATGGACCATGTGACTGTTCACAAACATGGTAATAGATGGAAACTGATGTCATTACAATGAGATGACCATTTGACTGTTCACAAAACATGGTAATAATGGAACTGACTTGTCATTACAAATGAGATGGACCATTTGGCGTGACTTCACAAAACATGGTGAATAATGGAACTGATGTCATTACAATGAGAATGGACCATTTGACTGTTCACAAACATGGTAATAATGGAACTGATGTCATTACAATGAGATGGGCCATTTGACTGTTTCACAAACATGGTAATATGGAACTGATGTCATTACAATGACGATGGACCCATTTGGCGCCTCACAAAACATGGTAATAATGGAACTGATGTCATTACAATATGATTGATGATTTAAATGCGTAAAAATTTGCAGTAAGTAAACACAGCATGGCACGGATGTCTATTACAATGAATGATTGTGATTTGGACTGTGTAAAGATGCCACGGTCAGGCTAAATAGCAGCATGGAAACTGATCTCTTTACAATGGAATGATGATTTGAGTGATATATGTAAAGACTGACGTCCAGTATTAGTCACATAGCATGGCAAAACTGATATCTCTTACTAATGCGCGATGGATGATTTGAGTGTTGTAAAGATGACGTCAGAGCACATAGCATGGAACTGATATCTACAAGGGAAGGATAATTGGTGTGTAAAGGTGAGGTCAGTGAAACATAGCATGGAACTAATGGTCATTAACAAATGATGTGTACAATTCAAAAGAGAAAGAGTCGAGAAGGGGGGGGAGGGGAAGTCGAGATGAGGAGGG
>JADBJO010007210.1:0-5000 GCA_016801955.1 Conus betulinus
ACGTGGAGAATGCACTCCAAAGAAGTCTCACTTGGAATGACATTTGGCACATGGCCCCTCTCAGGATCAGCTTCATTCTCAGATCTGCATATGACCTTCTGCCTTTCAAATGCAAACCTGGTGAAGTGGGAAAAACAGACGATCCTTCCATGCCCCCTTTGCCATAAAAACAAACAGTGGAGCATGTCCTAACTCATGTAAAGTAGCCCTGGCTCAAGGAAGGTACACATGGAGCACAACCAAGTGCTCAAAGAGATTGTACAAGTAGTCTGGGCTAGTACCAGGTCCTCACTGCAGAAATTGGAGCTAGGGGGTTTGTGGGAACGTCTGCATACAGCCTCATGAACAGCTCTCAGTTGCAGGGAGGGAAAAAACCCAAGCCCTGAAGCAATGGCAGAAGCGGCAGAGAGGTGTTCAAGTTGGATCTGGTCAAGGAGGAACAAAAGTGAACTTCATAAGGCTTAACTTTCCTACAAATATCAGGTGTCCTGTGGCTCAGTGGTTAGTGCGCGAGTCATTAAGTGGAAATGAGCATGTCCAGAAGGGCATGGGTTCGAATCCCAGTCATGGCTCATCCCAAGATGGGAAAAAAAAAGGGGCAGCAGAGGGACATCCGGAGTCATGAACCGGGTGTGGCCCCACCCCCCTAGAGTGTCAGGAGATAAGGGCCGAAACACTCATTCTTGGAGAAGTGTTAGTTATTTTTTTTTTTAAGTTTGGCCCAAGTATAATTAATGGATTAAGGCCTTTTATAAGCATATAACAACTTGCGTGTTGGTTAAAAAAAACGGTCAATACTCCCCATGGTTTCCCATAGAAAGAGGGGTGAGACAAGGGACCCATTATCCCCTTACTTATATCTGATTTGTGCTGAAATCCTGTCTCTTATGATTCGTAGAAATGTACTTATCAAAGGAATAAAAATAAAGGACAAGGAAAGCTTGCTTTCCCAGTTTGCAGATGACACAAGTTTATGCTTGGATGGAAGTGAAAGATCATTTTAATGAAGCAGTTTCAATGCTTTCAAAGTTTCACTTGTTCTGGACTTAAAATGAACTTTGATAAAACCCAAGTTGTCTGGATTGGAAGCAGGAAGAACTGTGGTGTCCGATATATGAGAGACAAGAATTTTGTATGGGATCCTGGCACCTTTAAAATTTTGGGAATTAAACTTTCTACTAACACCGATTGTATTGTAAAAATTAATTATGAGGATAAACTTCCAAGAGTGAAAAGGATCTTGCTTCTTGGAAGAAGCGACAACTTACTCCCTTTGGAAAGATACTGTTATTAAGACACTAGTGTTCTCAAAAATTGTCCACTTATTAATTAATCTGCCTGATCCATCAGAAGACTTTATTAGTACTTTAGAAAAAGAAACTGTACACTTTTCTATGGAATGGCAAACAAAGTAAAATCAAAAGGTCTGTTATTGACAAGCAGTATAGTGAAGGTGGTCTAAAATGTTAAATGTTAGAACTTTTTTTGTCCACTATGAAGATCAGTTGGCTGAGAAGACTGACGTTTGAGTCTGATTTAAGAGAGTTTGTCTTTAATATGTATCCAAAGTTGGCCAAGATCAATAATTTTGGAGCCGAGTATGCAAATGTTATTATGCAAAATGTTGAAAATCCCTTTTGGAAGGATGTAATGAAACATTACAAGAAACTTGATTTAAAATGTTGTCCTGATTCTGTACATGAATTTTTTAGCTGAAGTATTCAGTACAATGGAAATGTATTAAGAGACAGAAAAGTTATTCATGTGCAGGAGTGGTGTAGTTACAAACATATTTTTGTCAAACAGTTACTGAATGACAATGGTAATTTCATGACTTACAATGAGTTTTTTGACCAAATTTCCAGGTATCAGAACCAATTTTATTTTGTATGAGGGCATTCTAAATGCGATTCGAAACCACCGCCAAAAATTGAATGTGAATTTAACCCAATAGATTCAAACTCTTGGAGTGTAAGACTTGGTTCTGTATCCATAAAGGTAACAAATGGGTACAGTATGTATTGAATAAGAATAACAGTGTCCCTACTGCAGTTACTAAATGGAATGGTTTGTTTGATAATCTCAGCTGGAAATCTATCTTTTCTCACTATTATAAACATCATCAGATGTACAGTTGAGATGGTTCCAGACAAGACTGTTGCATAGACTCCTCCCAACTCAAAGATATTTGTTCTTGCACAGAATAGTGGACTCTCCTGCTTGTAATTTCTGTGAACAGGAGGAGCAGACCATCTCACATATGCTGTATGACTGTGGACATAGTTCAGAGATTCTGGAGATGCCTGCAAGAAATGATAGAAGAAAAATGCCATCACAGTATCAACTTTCATTTAGAAAAAGAATTAATTTTATTTGGAGTAAAACAAGGGTGTGCACACAGATAAGTAAAAGATCTTATTATTCTTTTGGCCAAATTCCATATTTATAAATGTAAATTACAGCATGTACAAGCCAACTTTACAAGCTTTACTTTTATTTTAAAAAACAGATACAACATAGAACAATACTTAGCCTCTATAATAATACAAAAGAGAATTTGAAAAACAATTTGGATTCTGTATTTGCCACTTATAGTTTTGAAATGTGGTCGCCTTTTTTTTGTTGGATAATGGTAACTATGCTGGTTATATGTCACTATGCTGTGGGTTATGTATGTGTGTTGTGTGCGTGGTGTGTGTTTGTGGGGTGTGTGTGTGTGTGTGGTTGTGTGTGTGTGTGTGTGTGTGTGTGTGTGTTGGGTGTGTGGGTGTGTGCGTGTGCATAGCATGTGGTGTGTGTGTGTTGTGTGTGTGGGTGTGTGTGTGTGTGTGTGTGTGTGTGTATGCATCCTGTAGTTTTGGTATCTCTACACATATACATGTTGTTTTGCTCTATTTCTTACATTATCCCTTTTTTGCAATACTTTGTTGGTATAATCTCTTCTTTTATTATCTTTCATCCCTATATATTCCCCACCCCTCCCCCTCCCCCACCACCCACCCTCGCCTCTATATTTTTGTGCAATGTATGTCTATTTGCAAAAATTAAATAAAGAATTGCTCTTGAAAAAAAAAATTCATTTGCTGGGGTGCATTGTGAAACATATAATGTTGATGGGAAGTTCGGCTTGTGTACCCAAGAAGAAAAGGTTCAGTGTAACAAGTTCAAACGAGGGAGTGAGGAAGATTAAAGGAATAGCAGGCCAGTGGGCATGCACGAAAGCCTGAGAGAGAGAGAGAGAGAGAGAGAGAGAGAGAGAGAGGAGAGTAGGGGATTAAAGGAAAGACTCGGTGTGTGGACGCCCAAACATGCACACACTAAGACGTTTGACATTTATGCGTGCCAAGCATGTTTGTGTGCGTGCCTGAGTGTGTTTCCATGCATGCAGGAGATTTCAGTGTGGATCCAATCGTCTGCTCTAACATCCATTTAATGCATGGCATGCTGGGGGTTGTCTTAGAAGTCAACAGGTGGAGAGAATTTTCTTCATAGGTACCAATCTTTAGGACCTTTACAGAATTGGGGCAGAGCATGAAGTTCAGCATCAAATCAGTGGCGACATTAAACAAAAATTACATCAAAAAAGGAAAAGAAAAAGAAAGGAAAAATACAGAGAGTGACAGAGACATGAATATTACTACCTTGAAATATATACAAGTTCAGAATACAATTCTTCCTATAACAACGCCGTCATTTTTCCTGGCATTCCCCATACAGAGAGGAAACAATTCATGGACTGAATGAACATGCAGATTGAAATGGTGATGTCACTATAGTGCCCCTTGTGGACACACTTTCTTTAAAGCATTGCAAAGTCGCTGAACAGTTCGTCATGCTAAGCATTTCTATTTCCTGACTGTTGTCCAAGAGTTCCAGCTTGTTTGCAGTTCTGAGTACAACACAATAATACAGTGGTGACCATCGTCTTTGTTGGACTGATTGAGTGTTCCAGTGTTTAGCCCTGGGGCTCGCGCTGCCCAGTTACCGTGGGTCACCTCTGGGAGGATGTGACTGGAAACCACGCACGAACTGGTCTTGAAGTGAAAGAAAAAAAGTAAAACAACAACAACAATAACAACAACAAACACTCAAACAAACAGAAAGGCACAGAAAGACAAAACTCTACGCCCTAGAACAGAGCGAAAGAAACGAACTTCAAAACAGAAAAGGAAAGCAAAATAGCGGTCGAAGCTTTTTAACCATTAATAAATTTTTAAAAATAAATAATGAATACAAAGAAAAAAAAACAGTGATCATCAATAGCAATCCCCGGTTATCAACACGAAATGGTCGGAAGGGAGGACAGCAAAAGGAGGGTGGGGGTGGGGTGGGTGCTAGGGGGGGTCTACTTGTTACTTTAATACAACCCATAAACACGCATCATATGCAGCAGCCCCCACCACTCGCGACACGGACCAACGTTTACAAAGCGAGTCTCGCTCCCGATCTTATCGAAACTTAAACCACATACGAACACAAAAACGCATGCCGACGTGTTTTGACATTTCACACTTTGAGTGGCTGAGCAGCCCTTTTCATGATAGCACTGCTCACCTCCAATGCATGAACAGGGGTCTAGAAAAGGTGCCCTAAACATTGCCTGCTCCACATCACACTATCCAGCATGCCGCGGCTGGCGGGGACCCTACCATTGCGGTCGAAAGAAAACAGTAAAAAGAAAAACGAGGATTACTCCTCTGAACCTGGCCACATGGAACGTCCGCACGTTCCTTGACAGGGAAGCCTCGCATAGACCCCAGAGGCGTACAGCCCTCATTGTGAATGAACTTGCCAGATATAAGATTGACATCGCTGCCCTGAGTGAGACCAGGCAGGCTGGGGAGGGTGAACTCTGTGAACGAGGCGCAGGCTACACTTCTTTTGGAGTGGACGTGGACCTGAGGAGAGATGTGAGGCTGGGCTTGGCTTTGCGGTGAAGTCAACACTCGTCAGCAAGCTGGTTGGCCCGCCTATAGGAGTGAACGATCGCTTGATGAAGC
>JADBJO010007210.1:10000-35000 GCA_016801955.1 Conus betulinus
TCCACCTGATCTCCTTCCCTGCCTTGTTAACTTAATAAGATTTACAAAAGACAGAATGATAGGGGAACAGATGGAAATCCACGCTCTCCATAAAAGTCTCAACAAGACATACAAAGTCAAAAGCATAAACGTAGGATAAGAACTGTGTTATCATTGAGTTTGGATGAAAGGCCTTCCACATTCCAATGAAGAAAGGAATATGAGCGTACTTTTTTAATCTGTTTTTTCATTCACATTTCGTTCAGTTTCGAACACACGGTCATTCATGCTTGCATTCAAACTTTCACTCAAGCTTTCATGCATCAGTATTCTTCTATTGGTTATCTTCTCCTTTCAGTGACGATGCCTGTCACTTCCATGTGCTTCGTCACGGGTGGAATCACAATTCCTTCCATTCCGTGAAGAAATAGCACGAGTTTCACTACTGCCTGTCACACATCGACACCGTCTAAATTCCTCGCTTGGTGTGAACATGAGATACGGTCATAAGCACGTCATTTTTTGCATTTTGTTTTCATACCCGGTGTCAGATCAAAATTGACCACCCTTACATTTTCGATCAGGTAAGTTACATTTTCAGTGTTTGTTGATTTTAACTTTGCTGCCAGAGGCCGGCCAAACCCTCATCTGACTTCTTTTAACTGATCATTCTCATCCAGTGCAAATGTTTCGCCCTCGATAAGGAGATGATCAAAGATCATGGTGGCTCTTTTATTACTGTCTCTGGCAGCCTTTAAATATGGTCCTAGACGCTTCCGGATGTCCCGGACTCTCTGTGTATAGTCTTCACCTATGAATATTGAGGTGTTCTTTAACTTCTTTTTGGGCTTTTAATATCTCTCCTTTATCTTTTATAGAAAGTGCATCTGCCAATGATAGGTGAGTTAGGTTTGTTACTGAGACGATGTAACCTGTCAAATTCAACTGTTTTTGATAGTTCTAATGTATCAGTTAGCATGTCGTGTACAATGTTCTCACATTCTTGTCTGGCTTCTTCTCTTCTAGGCAGCCCATAAAAAATCAAATTATTCCTTTTCGATCGTCCTTCCAGATCATCCACCTTCTCCTCCAAATGCCAAAGTCTGTTTTTCATTGCGCTGTTCTCTGCTTTAAGATTGTCATTTTCCGTACGGAGATCACTGATCGCATCTTGCATATCATTCATGTCCTTTTTTCTAGTCCGTCAACTGAGTCCTTGACACCTTTCAAGTCGTCAGACATGCTGTCAAATTTGGTGTTTAAGGTCGACAACATTGTCAAAATGTCCTTCAGAACGGGGGGGTGGTCAGCCGTAACCTCACCCGCAGTACTTGAAACGTGGTCAGGATCAGAAGCCATAGAACGGTCAGTACTTGCTGGGCGTACACCACCATCCGAGGTCAGGCGGGACTGCTTCGTGGAGCTGCTGGACTTGGGTCCGGGATTTGACTCGACATCGCCGCATCGAAGTAAGAGGTCGCTGAAGAAAAAACAGGGTGAGGACCAAACCTACCATGACACCGGCGCCACGCGTGTGTACATTTAACACACGGTCCGTCATGGCAAGCTTCAATCAGGCTCTCTTTGCCATAAAATTAATGAATACCGGAATAAATCCGCCACATCGAGCCCTGGAATTGGGGTGTCGATGGCATAGTGTCACTGCCACTGATTTTGAAATTCTTCGCTAATTCACAGGGGAGTAATCAACGATAAACGTTAATTGAATACGGAGCTCCACAAAACGTGTCTTCCTGTCTTGAATGGCGACAGCTCACCCCCGAGAGAGAGAGAGAGAGAGAGAGAGAGAGAGCAACAGCCAGACAGACAGAGAGGCAGACAGATAGACTGATAGGCAACATACAGAGTTAGGCAGGATAGTGTTTGTGTGCGCATGTGAGTGCATGTGTGTGTGCGTGTATGTGTGCGTGCATGCTTGCATGTGTGTGTGTGTGTGTGTGTGTGTGTGTGTGTGTGTGTGTGCGTGTTTGCCTGCGTGCGTGCGTGTGTGTGTGTGTGTGTGTGTGTGTGTGTGTGTGTGTGTGTGTTTACCTGTGCGTGTGTGTGTGTGTGTGTGTGTGTGTGTGTGTGTGTGTGTGTGTGTGTTTGCGTGTGCGTGTGTGTGTGTGTGTGTGTGTGTGTGTGTGTGTGTGTGTGTGTGTTTGCATGTTCATGTGTGTGTGTGCGTGTGCGTGTGTGTGTGCGTGTGTATGTGTGTGTGTCTGTGTGTGTGTGTGTGTGTGTGTGTCTGTGAGTCTTACGCTTCATTATTTCTCTGACTGCCTGTATGTCTTGTATGTCTGCGTGTCTCTCTCTTTGTCTACCTGTCTGTCTGTCTCTCTCTCTGTCTGTCTCTCCTCTCTCTCTCTCTCTCTCTCTCTCCACCCCCCTCCCCCTCCCCCCCGAGCACCCCCACCCCCCCCCCAAGCTGTGTGCCCACATCAATGTTTTACGGAGGAGTGCAGGATTGAGTGAAGACCACTTTCCCCTGCGTTCCTTCTACGGAGGAGTGCAGACACTGAGATGATGAAGGACGAGAGCTACACAGGTTGATTCTACGGAGGAGTGCAGACATTGAGATGATGAAGGACGAGAGCTACACAGGTTGATTCTATGGAGGAGTGCAGACATTGAGGTGATGGAGGAAAAGAGGTGGTAGGTGGGCTAGACAGATTGATTCTATGGAGGAGTGCAGACACTGAGGTGATGGAGGGAGAGAAGTGGTAGGTGGACTACACGGATCTGAAAATGATTAGAAAGTTAAAGTTTTGAGTTTTCCTGAGAAAAAGAATGTGTGTGTGTGTGTGTGTGTGTGTGTGTGTGTGTGTGTGTGTGTGTGTGTGTGTGTGTGTGTGTGTGTGTGTGTGTGTGAGTGTGTGTGTGTGTGTGTGTGTGTGTGTGTGTGTGTGTGTGTGTGTGTGGTGTGTAACATTTTAGATTTTAATGTGTGTGACATTTCAGATTTTAAGCACCATAACTTGTAACTGATACCAGAACAGTCCATCCTGCTTGTAAGGGGCTAGATAAAACACCACAGACACTTAATCTGGCTGCTCTCAATATTGTGTGAAGTCATTCCTTAAAAATGCATATCCTAACTGTCACAGAGGAATTGTTAAGATTCACAAACGGTCTTAAGAAACACAATTTGATGATTGCCACCATTTGTCCAGGACATTGCACTGCCACTAATATCCAAGTGCATGAAATGCAACTGCCAGTGATCCCACACAGCCCAGCTGCAGGTTAAAAAGTAAAAGTCTGTGATGATGTTTCACACTCTTAGTGCTGTAGACCCGTGGCTGCAGCCATTACCTCAGGTTACTACAGCCAATCATTTTCTTACAGGAAAGGTTGTGACACGGACTACACACTGCATGGTTCCCTCACTGTGCAGCCTGATGCGTGATCCGTTCGGCCATTGGTCTACTTGCCTTGTTTTTCGAACGAAACCAGTCGAGCTTTTAACATTTGTATCACTTTCTCTTCCAGCACCTGCTGTCGTTGCTGCATGATCAAAGTGAGCACGTAGAGAAATGGGTCAAAAGCGGCAGAGAGTGGAAACATAAATACAACGAAGGCCTCAAGGATTTGGTAAAAAGCAGGAACATCACTTGTAGCCATGATCAAAACAAAGCCAAAAGACAGCCAGGTTACAATGTCCATTGTCGCCATTGTCCGAGTCAGGTGGACTGAGGAATATACAGACTTTCGTGTGGGATCCAGTATAACCCTGAATTTGGGCGTTTGTCTGTAGATGACAAGTTGGCCAACCACTATTGCTAAACAGATCACGGCATTGACAGCCAACAACATTCAGCCATCGAAAATGTTGGTCAGAATCATATCTGTCAAATAATGCCAGTCGGCATAGTCCAGACTGCCCATGAAGACCCCAATGGGACAAGCCAGGTAGAAATGGTATTAATGATAAAACAGCGCCAAGGCACCAAACTACTACACAAACTGTTGTCAGGGACCCTGGCTTTATCTTCCATGTAGCCTTACTGCAGCACATAACAATGAAGTGTTGCATAGTAATGAACCCAAGGAACAATACCGACGTCTCACACGACAGATACAGAAGAACCCAGCCATCTTACAACATATGCTGTGGTCCATGTCTTTTCGAATTGCATATAACGAATACCAAATACTTCATTAGCTACAGCAATAATGGTGACATGACATCCTGTACATGATTTGGAAAACAGCAAATTAACGATCATAATCAAACTGCTTTCAAAACCTTCCCTGAATCTAAGTACACTTACAGAGCAACACAAGCACCCTAAAGTGGCACACACACTGACCATCCAGAAGAACGCTCTGTACAGGGCTGATGGAATCAGCTTGGTGCATGAAGGAAGCACGGTGTGTGGAGCCAAGCACTTTATTTCACCCGACTGCTCTGGCAGCACATTTCCACAACAAAACCTGTGGTTTGACGTATGGATCTTACGCAGGTGATGAGACCTTGAAAACAGATCCAAAGGAAATTCCTCGACCGGGTTAAACCTAGTATCAATTTCTATCAGGCGTGGCATGTTCTTTAAACCAACAGATCCAATTACCTTAATCACAGATAAAGAGATATAAAAGAGATGATTATAGGCATGTAACCAAGCAATTCATTATGCAGTACATGTAGGTTTGTTTGTGATATGTCTAGTTTTCATCAGTGAGTAATAAATCCGTTTCGGTAATCTGTGTACAGTGAGGGGCCTGACAGGGTTTCTTGCTAATCGTAAGACTCTTAGATTTGATAGTTGCTGAAAAGCCGTCATGTCAAGGGATGTCAAGGCGTTGTTGGTAAGATCAAGGACCTGTAAGTTGGGAAGTTTAAGAGCTGAAATGTTGGATACAGAGCACGAGGACAGGACCAGAAATGTGAGATAGGTATTTGCACTGAAATCTCTGAATGACATGCCTGATCCTGTGGCGTCAAGATATCTGAGTTGTGAGAACAGATCAGCAGGAAACATACTTTTGCACTGGAACGAATGACCCTGACAGAGACATTTTTCAGGACAAGTCATATCACACAACAGCTCATCATCCCACCGTGGACACTGACCCCAGCCATCACAAAGGTGATCTTCATGCATACAAATGCTGGAAGCTTGACATTGATACAAACCCAAACATTGCACATTGTCACAGTCTTGTTCATCTTCTCCATAAACACAGTCAGAAAATCCATTGCATCGAGTATAGACAGGGAGACAGTATAACCTTTCCGATGTACAACGGTAGTGGGTGTCAGCACAAGGCTCATCTACTTTTCATCACCTGCTGGGTGAAATAACCAGTACCATCCAGGTTAATGTGACATTGATGATCTTTCCTGACATCTGTTGTTGGAGTACAGTATGTACATGACGAACTCTGCTGCCGGCAATCAACTTCATCAGAATCATCCAGACAATCAGAATGCTCATTACAACGCTGCCTGTGCAATACACACTGACCATTACAACACAGAAAGCCATCACATGGAGGGTGTTCACAGAATGATTCATCACTTTCATCTGGACAGTCATGTCTAAAGTCACAAACTAGAGTGTAATGTACTGATGTGAGATCATCATTACAACTGAACATGGGGTTTATACATTTCACATGTCTGCTGACAGAGGCTAACCTTGTGTTTCTCTCATCATTCACACCTAGAAAAGCAACTGACTGTGAATAGCTTGCATTCTCACAGTGACTGCTGGGATCACAATGTAGGAAAGTATGGGTCACGGGACTATCTGTACAAACCAATAAAACTCTCTGCTGAGTGTTTCTAAGTGTAGGCAGAGGTAACTGTAAATGCCTGAACACAGCTTGAGAGGGATACCTGCTCAGTAGTTGTGACTCCATTTCACACAGTACTGTATAACTTATTGATGACGAAATGAGCTGTTCTTGTAGTCCGTGTTGTGACCAGTACGCATTCTTCATTTTCCTTGATGGCTTGAATTTACTGTGGCTGAAGTGGTTCAGTTGTAGATTATGGTTTTATCAAACCAGCGACGAAGCCTACTATATGTAAAAGGTACAGAGTACCAGCCTGAAGTGTAACCCAAAGTTACACGGTATAGAAATAGTTTCTGAATATATGTAGGCTATTTTCTAGTTCCTGTCTAGTTTTTACTGAAGCTATTCTCTGACCTATCTTCCGGCATTTATAACCAGCATACTTCAATGACAAACCTGTATCAAACACAGTCTCTTTGAAGCATTTGTTGCGTGAAGCCACCATCCCCTGACAGCCAGGGCCACTGAAGGGGCACTGTTCTGTTTCATCATCCTGCCCATCTTCACACTCTGTCTTCAGATTGCAATGCAGAAACTTCTGAAATTTGAAATAATAATTCACAGAACAATTAAGAAGTCCACTCGGTACTCTTTGAGGATAGTCACTGTCACACAAACCACAGAATCCAATTTTAAGAAAATTAAGTTTGAAGGCATCATGGTTGAATTGAAATGTAATGGTTGAGGTGGCAAATATAGAAGCTGGTGCCGAACGCTCAGTACACATATGCGCAGTATATTCTCAGAAGTATCGCGTTCTCTGTAAATCACTTGTGCATTGCTTCTTTCAGGACAAGACTCAAGGTAATATGACTGAAGAACGCTCACCATAATAAGACAATTATGATTCATTTTTAGTGTCTCCCGAAAATGATTGTAGCTAACCACAAATGGTATTACCATATATCCAGAATACTTTGTCGTATACTGAGTGACTAATGTTTCACTTTCCATTGTCTGAAAATCAACTGCAGTCATAGGATAATTCAGACTTACTATCCACATTGAATTCGCATATGAATGAATCAACATGTCTTCCAGACTGTGAAGATCGCATTCTAGTACAACCTCACTGAATGTTGAAAATTCTAAGAAAATTCTAATCTTCCAGTGAATTAAACCACACCCAGTATGTCAGCCGTCGAACTTGGCACACGTACATACATGCCCTTTTTCACCTTCACATGCAGGTTACAGAAAATTGTGGAAGCCCCACACACCCCATGAACCACTCCCTGGTCTGTTGAAAACAGTGGGTTTTCGTAGTTACATTTGGACACATTTACTTGTAGGAATGTCCTGTCTGTGTAGTTTTGTTGAAAGAGATATTCTGCCCCTGGACAAGCCTCCCGGATCTTTAGAGGCCCAGTAGTGGTGACTGCACTCCTGCTCCCATCTATAGTATCAGTGAACATCTCGAAAGCCGTCAAGTATAGAGCAAAGACAAGTCGCATCAGACGAGCGTATTGACGTTCTTCGTTTTGTTTTGGTTCGAAACACGCAAAGATCTAACTACAATTCTTTTTATTTTCTTATTCATTGGCCTTATTCATAAAACATCATCGTGCAACGTCTTTGGTGTCTCTTGAATTTTTGGAGTAATTCACCATGCATCAACCTGTTTGGCCTACCGTTGTCTGCAGGACCATTGGGGTTATGCGTTAGAAGATTCATTTAAAGGCGATTTTGCTCGATGGATGGTTTACTATCAGCGGTGATGTGACATACAATGCTCAGGTTAATGAGCAGTAGAGCCGACCACTCAAACTCAGGGAACATTTTGACCTTCCTCACGTTTGGTTTGGATCCTCAAGTATAGGCTAATATTTTTTTTCATATTGAGTAACCCTAACATTTTAGCATTTCGTGCGTGTGTGTGTGTGTGTGTGTGTGTGTGTGTGTGTGTGTGTGTGTGTGTGTGTGTGTGTGTGTGTGTGTGTGTGTGTGTGTGTGTGTTTAAAGCCGTTGTGACCGACGTACCGTCGTCGTAAAAACTGTTAAAGATGGCGCCTTGCTTTGGCAGGAACTGGTCTCTGAACTGTGTTACTAATGGGATTCGTTGATGTATTATTTTACTGATGACATATAAATAAATATAGGTTACATATGGTGCATGAATTTCCGAAAATGACGTTAAAAAGTCACGTCGTCGAAGGCCAGCATTATAAACACCCAGCACCAAAGAAAACCTCTACGGTGGGCCTACTAGTTGTTTCCCCTTTCATCATTGCTACTTAATGGGTACTAGGCCAAACTGTGCCACAACCTAATGACATTATCCCATGCCATGGCGTTTGTTTTTTCATCGGATAAACAGGATAATGTCAAAAGCTCCAACTCATCCTTATGCCAAGGCCTTTTGTTCTTTTTCAATATTTTCTTCATTGACTGATTAATGATGACTTTACGATCTCATGCACATTGAGTCCATTTGACGGTATACAAGACCATACTCACGCATGTCCGTATCGTTCTTGCAGTGTTTTCATTGACAGACGGGAAAGTCGATTTTACTGTATACACATGTACTCTCTCGCCTTTTCATATCGTTCTTGCAGTTTTTTCCTTTGACTGACAGAGGACGATATTGTAAGTTACAATACACATGCCGACTTGACATACATTACACATGACTTTTGACGTTATTCTGCATAATTTTAATTGCTATGCTCTGGAGTACTCATGTATTTGTTTTCTTCTTGAATTTATGTGATATTATTTTTTGTTATTGCGAAAGGCTGCATCAGTTTGCATGCATACGTCTGGAAGGCATTACTTACATCAACTTACCGATCTAAAAGGTCCGTACAAAGAGCACGTAGACTTTCTTTGTAAGGTCACGTTTTCTACCTTCGACTAGCAACATGGTTACATGATCAATTCGTATGACACTTCGAATTAAACACTTAGAGCTGAATTTTGTTTATTGATGTAAAAAGAACACTTTTTGTCATTCGTTACACCTATTTACACCAGAAAATCTTTAAAATTAGCATCTTTTTGGTTCCCAAAGCATCAAACCTGTGCCGTCAACCCTTTATTTAGTCATGAAAAGGTGACACATTTTTGAATACACAGAGAGTGGTTTGATATCTTCTGTACAGTCTTACTTAATTTCTAAAAGTTTTAATCGCTAACGCTTCCATAACTGACACAAATGCGAGTGGTGAAAAAGAAAATCCACATCAAATAGCACGCATTGTATCAAACCGTTCAAGAGTCTTGTTCCATACGTAAAACATTTTGAGCCATTCTAATAAATCATGAATACACTTACAAGACATGAGCTAGCGCCACATACGTCCAAGCATGCTTTTGTTACGTTTCAAACAAAACACTTAACCTCAAAATCAACAACCACCCTCTGCAAGTAAATCAAAAATGTCAATCTATTTGCTGCTGTGCTTTTTCGAGGCAAGGTAATCTTTTATTTTTGACTCTACGACAGCTTGTCTTTATGAAAAGAAATACAAATGGTGTGTGTGTGTGTGTGTGTGTGTGTGTGTGTGTGTGTGTGTGTGTGTGTGTGTGTGTGTGTGTGTGTGTGTGTGTGTATGTGTCAGTGTGTGCGCGTGCGTGCGTGCGTGCGTGCGCGCGCGCGCGCGCGTGTTTATGTGTGTGTGGTCTTAGGGCAAATTTGCATTTTTTTTTCAAAAGTCTACTGTGCTCCTGGAATTTAACCATTTCTTAAAATTTCTCAATGCGTTTGTTGATCACTCTGTGTGTCTTAACTTGTCAGGAAAGAATTTCATTTTCATTCAAAGGTAGAAAGGTTCCATGGAACACAAAATGTGATCATGATTCATTTTACAGTCTTGTTTTAGCCTGTGCTCTCTCTCTCTCTCTCTCTCTCTCTCTCTCTCTCTCTCTCTCTCTCTCTCTCTGTGTGTGTGTGTGTGTGTGTGTGTGTGTGTGTGTGTGTGTGTGTGTGTGTGTGTGTGTGTGTGTGTGTGTGTGTGTGTGTGTGTGTGTGTGTGTGTGTGTGTGTGTGTGTGTGTGTGTGTGTGTGTGTGTGTGTGTGTGTGTGTGTGTGTGTGTGTGTGTGTGTGTGTGTGTGCACTAATTTTGACTCCATTTTAACTATAAAACTGAAGATTGTGTTTCTTGTGAGCTAAGTCTTTCGCACAGTCTATTTCATATATGTAAAATCTGCAAGTAATATTTTCGAATTTCGAGAATTTTCTTTGTACAAAATAATCCGTTTCCACTTTGGTTACACAAAAACATCCAATTTCAAGTTTATGCATATCCTTTTTAGACCGCAAAATGTGCTATTATCATCGTCATTAAGGTGTGCTTGAAAAAGGTTTTCCGCTCTTTGCACGAACGTAGTATAGTTCAGATTGAAGTTGTTGAAATTCCAGTATCCTGGACTGCGTAGAATGTCTCAACATTAATTCGAGTATTACTGAACAGGGATCAACATTTGGAAGGTTATGCTGGCTGTGAGAAGAAAATGCAAAGTTATATTACACTTTCTGAGAGATAAAACCATAGGCAGGACCAGGGTCTATTATTGCGTTGCTTCTTTAGCATGTTTGATATTGTTTTTCATCATGAAATATCCTCTAACTATCAACCAATTTGTGATTGTGTGTAAACTTGTTTACATAGCATCTTTCCACGATCCAACACTTCATGTTACTGATCTCGTGTATCCTGGTCTGTGAGTTAGAGAAATGGAGGATAACAGCAGATCCAGCGTGAAACAACCAGATATTCCTGAATGAAAACTGTCAATGTTTCTCCAGATTAGACTCAAGAGACAAGAGACAACTGAATGCTTGGTGTATCAATACATTTTTAAAAGACCCTCCGGGCATCTGACAGACATCATGATTCTACAGAGAAAACGGCCCATACTTGTATCAAAGTCGTGCTGCCTCTGTATTTTCAACGTGTTCATTTTCAAAATGAGAATTCTGTGAATAAAGAACTTATTTTTGTTCGAAATTCTGAGCGTATGCTAAGGATCATGTATCAACATACAACAATTATGCGAAAAATACCACATATTCACTGCCTGTTTCATCCCTGACATTTCTGAGAAAATAAAGTTGCACACATTTCTGAACGATCCATCTTTTGATGGGCAGGTCTGTGGAACACAGAGGGACAGTCAGAGGCACACTGGTTTCACTTTCCGTTTTTAGTGGAACAGGCAACTGCTGGAAAGGCATTAGTGATTTAAATTGCCATCTTTTATACGTCTCTCTCTCTCTCTCTCTCTCTCTCTCTCTCTCTCTCTCTCTCTCTCTCTCTCTCTCTCTCTCTCTCAAGGCTAAATCAGGTTTATTTGCAGATAAACCAAACTGATAGTTAATGATTTACGAGAAACAGTTACAACCAACACAGATGATACACACACACATGCACACACGCATTTGCACGCACGGGCGCGATTGCTTTTACCTTTATGGACATATATTTTGAAGTATATGTAATCTCTTTGGCACTAATGAACATCTCTCTCTCTCTCTCTCTCTCTCTCTCTCTCTCTCTCTCTCTCTCTCTCTCTCTGTCTCTCTGTGTGTGTGTGTGTGTGTGTGTGTGTGTGTGTGTGTGTGTGTGTGCGTGCGTGCGCGCGTGCGTGCGTGCGCGTGCGCGCGGTCTGTGTGTGTGTATGTGTGTGTGTGCCAACACCTAGAATAGATCTATTTAAATCAAGCTTCTTACTCTGGTAGTGTGGCTTTGAATTGACTTCCACTACTTTTCCGATGCACTCAAAATGCAGAATCCTTCATGGAAAAACTAATTACACATTTCACAGTAGACCGTTACTATTAGGGACGAAATACATATACCAGGGCACACCGTCTGTTTTCCTTCATATTAAACTGATACGCCGCTTCCTTTCTACTGATTTATTTTTTAAAACCAGACAATGACAAATGAGAGATATGGTTACCACTGGTTTTATTAATGATTGTAGTTATAATGTGATGAATGGATGTTGTGGTCCCTGATATACTTTTGATTTCTTGAAGCACAGTAACTACACCATGATTAATGTGTGTCCTGATTGCGGTTGATTATATTGATGTTTTGTTACTCTTTATTAACTACACCATAATAAATGTGTATCCTGATTGCGGTTGATTACATTGATGTTTTGTTATTCTTTATTCAATTTCATCGTAATGTTTAGCATATGATATTTTGGAAAAGAAAAATGGAAATATAATCACTCTCTCCATCTCTCTCCTCTCTCTCTCTCTCTCTCTCCCTCTCTCTCTCTCTCTCTCTCTCTCTCTCTCTCTCTCTCTCTCTCTCTCTCTCTCTCTCTCTCTCTCTCTCTCTCTCTCTCTTCGTATTTATGGCTGCGTATCGATGGATTGTCAGTTAATTAATAGTTCTAGTCTTGGACAGTTCAAAGAAACAAACGACGGGGAGGGGGAGGAAGTTTATGATGGCCTCTCCTCTCTCTCTCTCTCTCTCTCTCTCTCTCTCTCTCTCTCTCTCTCTCTCTCTCTCTCTCTCTCTCTCTCTCAATTCGAACAGTAATGTCTTAATGTATTCTGCCTTCTGTAACATATCTACATTTTTTTCATGATTCCATTTCGTTACGTATTAGGAATGTTGTATGATGCACTGTGTTTAATAACGATATGGAGGTTGACAATTCGTTAGATAACACCGACAGTCAGTTGACGAAATGTATCACGTTTTTATCATACATTATTGAAGGTGTAGCACGTATTTATGAGCCTGATATGCAATCTTATATTTGTACATTTGATTTTGTTCTTCTTGTGGAAACATTCAGTCGAACTTTCCCAGCACTCATTTTCCCCAACACAAAGACTACGTTTCTCCTGGTGTAAGTCTGTCTGATGCTTCCACTGCTCGTTTGTCCGGAGGTGTTGTGTTTCTCGTAAGAAAAGTACTCGGAGCTTATGTTGAACGTATTGATATTGAGCATGATAATTTAATTGTTTTCAAAATATCTAAAACTCTGCTTTGTACTGAATGTGATATTGTTATAGTGGGCGTCTACCTCCCTCCTCTTGATTCTGCGTATTATAAAGATACTGAAATTGTCAATGGAGTGGCTCTGATTGAGCAATGTTTACTGGATCTTATTGAAATGTTAGGTGATATTCACTTCATTTTATGCGGTGACTTTAATGCTAGAATTGGCGTCGAAAATCCTCATGATGATATTGAGCCAGATGAGAGTTTATTGATGACTCTCATTTTGAGTCGAATTGCTCCAATGTTCGTCGGTCAATTGATCATACGGTAAATAATTTTGGTAAATATTTTGTTAATGTATGTGAGCAGTTTAGTTTATCTGTCCTCAACGGACTGTTAGATGGTGACTCGTCAGGAAAGTTTACGTATATATCAACCGCTGGTTGCTGTGTTATTGATTTTTTCCTGGTGTCAAATAACTTGATGTCTATGTGCTGTTCTTTGAAAGTTGAGGACAAAATAGAGTCAAAGCACATGCCAGTGGAATTAAAAATGCCATTTTCTAGTTCTACAAATCTACCTAGCAGAAGTTTACCTGGAACTTATTGTATTTCTAAATATGTGTGGAATGATGATATGATCAAGATTTTGTTCAAAGCATTTCCTCCGACTAGGGTTACCTATTGTTTTAATGAAGCAATACAGTTAATTGATTTTGATATTAATGTTGCCCTAGAAAAATGTAACGAAAGCTTGTTTACAGCTGGACAATGCATGAAAAAGATTATTGTAATAGGTAAAGAAAGGAACCAGTTATGGTATGATCTGGAGTGCAGACAAAGCAGGACTTCCTTGAGAAGACAGTTGAGATCATCCAATTCAAAGCATAATGACGCAGACAGACCAGCTTACAATGAAAAAAGAAAACAGTACAAGGAGTTGCTGCGAAACAAGAAAGCTGCATTTAAACAGAATGTTTTACAGACTCTTCAGAAAAGCATCAATAATCCAAAAACCTTTTGGGGTACGGTAAAGTCTTTTATTTCAAAACGGTCAATACAAAATGAAATTACTCCTAAAGAGTGGTACAATCATTTCAACAAGTTGTTCAATTTGGCGCCTGATGGCGTTGTTATAAATGACGATATTGATCTCACTTTGATATTCGTCCATCTGATGCGGTCGGAGATGACGGTGTTGATAGATACAACGAAAATGTTGACAACAATGTTGATATGGATGAAAATGATAATAATGATGAATGCTTTAGTGATAATGACGATGATAATAATACTGATGTTCTCGAGCGGGATATTGATGAAAGTGAGGTTAAGGAACTATTTCGGTTTTAAAGAAAAGGTAAAACAGCTGGTCCAGATGGAATCAGTGGTGAATTTTTCAAATTTTCTTCAACACAAATGATGCATTTTCTTGTGAAATTTTTTAACACACTTTTTTCATCTGGAGTATACCCTGATGCATGGACTGAGTCTGTCATTCAACCACTACATAAGAAAGGTGACATTGCCATTCCTGACAACTATAGGGGAATATCGTTGCTGAATATCAGTTGTGTAAACTCTACAGCTATGTACTAAATAAGAGACTTTCTCAATGGATCGAAGAAAATAAGGTAGTGCATGAGGCCCAGCTGGTTTTCGAAAGGGATATAGTACTATTGACCAGATTTTCATTCTTACAGGATTAATCCAAAAACAGTTACTAAAACATAAGAAACTTTACGTAGCCTTCATAGACTTTAAGAAGGCGTTCGACTGCGTAGTGAGAGAAAAGCTTTGGTTTATTCTCAAGAAAAATAAAATTAAAGGTAAAATGCTGAATGCAAAAAAGTATGTATATCATGTTGTTAAGGCTAAAGTAAGAGTTGGTGGGGATTTTACTGAGACTTTTATGTGCCCACGTGGTCTCAAACAAGGAGATACCTGTAGCCCTGTACTTTTCCCATATTAATTAATGAATTGTCAGATGAGATTATACATTCAGGAAAACATGGTATTCAACTTAATCCCGACTTCGTTGAAATTTTGATTCTCCTTTTCGCTGATGACGTTGCACATGTTTCAGATACTGTAAGTGGTTACAAACCCAGCTTATTAACTTGTGGCGTGTCTCTCAGCAGCTTGTCCTCACTGTTAATATGGAGAAATCCAATATTGTCATTTTTAGAAATGGTGGTTATATTTCAGTACGCGAAAGATGGCTATACGGAAGTCAGAATATTTCAATTGTCAATATGTATAAATACCTTGGTATGTTTCTTTCAACTCGGTTGTCATATACACATACCCTTGTGGATAAGGCAAGCCGCGCAAAAAAGGGTGTAATTGCTCTGTTCAGACTTGTGGTCCATTGGAAATGAATGACTTTTTTAAAAACTTTTTGACTGTCAGATTCAGCCCAAATTGACTTATGGTGCTGAAATTTGGGGTTGTTGTGCAAATCTTAATCAATAGAATCTGTTCATCTTTTTTCCTTAAAAAGATTTTTGAATGTTAAAATTCATTCTCCATACACATTAGTATATGGTGAAACTGGTCGATACCCGCTTGCTGTTAATGCCAATCTTAAATGTGTGAAATATTGGTTACGTGTTTTGAGAATGCCTTCAAACAGACTTCCCTTAAAATCTTATAACATGTTGCTAGCCATGCATAATCAAGATAGATTAACTTGGGCTTCCTCTGTATGCTTTCTCTTATATCGTTATGGTTTTGGTCATGTGTGGCAAAGCCAGGGTGTTGGTGATTGTAATATGTTCCTATCTATTTTTTAAACAGAGACTGGTTGAATGTTACCAACAGGATTGGTATTTTGAAATAACTACACTAGAGCGTTTCTCTTTCTATAGCTCATTTAAATCAACATTGTCTATTAGTTCATATTTGTTTAATGCTAAACATATAACTCTACGGAATGCATTGACAAGATTAGGTTGGGTGTGTCTTCATTGAGACCTCACCGCTTGCGACATCGCCATAATGTTTCTGTACAGAGTCTAAATTGCCCATTCTGTCCATTTGTCAAAGAAACCGAAGTCCATTTCATTCTTATTTGTCCAAAATATAAAGAACTCCGAGAAAAATATATTCCACGTAAATTCTGTAACTACCCATCAAGTTTTAGATTATCTGTCCTGGTTGCTAACGAGAACAGTTTTATTATAAACAACCTTGCAAATTACGTCTAAAAGAGCACTACAGATGAGAAGACAGTAGGCTGTACTGACTTGATGTATAATTTGCTGTATGTTCAGTTTCTTCATCACTTCCATTATTGTGCATCTATTTATTTTATGTCTATACAAAATGAGCTTTGGTGATGTTTCTCTTCTACATAGAATTCATCCTGCCATGAAATGGGTCTATGGCCTATTCATTAACATTCATTCATTCATTCATTCATTCATTCATTCATTCATCTCTCTCTCTCTCTCTCTCTCTCTCTCTCTCTCTCTCTCTCTCTCTCTCTCTCTCTCTCTCAATTTGAACAGTAATGTCTTAATGTATTCTGCCTTTTGTAACATATCTACTTTTTTTTTTCATGATTCCATTTCGTTACGTATTAGGAATGTTGTATGATGCACGTATGAAACCCCCCTTCAGCATGGGGCTGTGGTCTTAGACTGAATAAAACATTCGCATTCGCATTCGCACTCTCTCTCTCTCTCTCTCTCTCTCTCTCTCTCTCTCTCTCTCTCTCTCTCACACACACACACACACACACACACACACACACACACACACACACACACACACACACACACACACACACACACACACACACACACACACACACACACACCCTACACACACATATACACACACACACACGCTAGCGCGCGCACGTGCACACTCACACGCACACATACACACATCATGATAAATAAGTGTTGTGATCATTGATGCTAAGAATTCATTGTCGCTAACTGATAACTGATTGTAGTAATGTCCGTTCTCGTCTTGCCTTGTAACCACATCATGTAAATGTAAAAGAAAAAAAAAATGTTGATATTATTGATACATTGTAGTTGTCTAATTATCATCCTTGGTAGCTTGTTGTATTTAATATACTACGATCTCTCTCTCTCTCTCTCTCTCTCTCTCTCTCTCTCTCTCTCTCTCTCTCTCGAGTGAGTATGAGCTCACAAAAGCGCAAGCACCATTTTCATTATGTGTGCTGATTTGGGTGACGTTTTGTTTAATTACTCCGTCCGGAGCTTTATTGTGGTATATCGTTGGATCTATCTAGGTGCTGGTGACTCGCTGGACACGGTGGTGTTGGTTTTGTTGGTGTGTTTTCTTCATCATTTCTGAGAACTGCGACGTTTTTTTTTTCTTTTTCCACCACAATGGGTGTGGACATTAGGGCATACCGCAATGCGATCGGTACACTTGCACCCAAATTAGCCAACCTGTTATTGAAGAAGAGAACGTGCAAGAGATCCCGTGCATCCCATGAAGCATTTTGTGGCAGGTACACAGTGGATTGGACATCACTGTCTTTTTTGTGTGGATGGGCCTGCTCGCGCACAGTGTACCGTTCTTTGTTTACAGCATCATGTGCACGGGATAACTGTGTCATAGTTTTGACATGAGAAACTCAGTGTCTCCACTGACTGTGAACAAGGATTCCCTTTCGCACCTTAGCTATCATGACAGTTTGTCAGATAGACCAACATTCTCTTTTTGTGACAGCACCTTGTGCTACATATGACAGCCTTTCTGTACACCCACCACCAGACCTGCATTTCCTGTTGCTGCTGTCCGGACAAATGGAAACCAGCCCAGGGCCCCGCTTTATGGAAAACTCAAAGAAGGCTCCCATTAACATACAGTGTGAACAATCAGAAAGAATGGAAGGCAAACTGAACAAGTTAACTGACATGGTGAATATTACAAGGTCCCAGTTTATTAGCCATGTACAGCGTTTAGAGGACAATATCAATGAGAAATATGAACGTTTACAAGATCAGTTCATACAAATACAGAACGTTGTCTCCACGTTGCAGTCATCAGTAAAGAAGACTAGTGAACAGCTGGGTCACATGAAAGAAGATCAGAGTCAGTTTGATTCCAGACTGAGACATCTTGAAGATGAAGTAGAGAGGCATGAGCGCTATTCTCGGCGATCCAACTTGCTGCTGTATGGAATACGAGAAGAGGAAGGCGAATCCCACGATCGATGTATGGAGAGAATGATTCAGCATCTGAATCACAATTTCATCAGAAAAGCTGGACGATGGACGACATTGATCGGGCACACCGTCTTGGCTTACCATCTCCCAACTCCAGCAGGCCACGCCCGATCATTGTGAAGTGCCACAGATGGAGGGACGCCATGGTTGATATGAAGGACTGCGAGGGGAAGAGCCAGATGCGGGACTCGGACGACATACGAGTGGCAGGGGACCTGACGAGGCAGCAGAAGAACACCATGGCACAGCTCCATCAGGAAGGCAAGCATGGCTACTATTCCAGAGGCAAGCTGATCGTCACAGAATCCTGAAGACACCCAGACAGCAGTTACAGCCGTGACAACAGGCCCCACCCGTCTTTACCCCCACTGATCATCGCCCCTCTGCTACCACCCTTTTTCCCACCAGTGTCCCCGGCCCGTACCTACGCTGATGCTGTGGCACAAAGCCAGGACACCACAGCTGCCTGTCCCCATCAGATGGAAGATGCCGACGACGCTGGTCTCTCCGAGGATCACACAGGACACACATCAGACAGAGTGCAGCACCGGGCCAACGCAAACAGTCCACAACGTGCAGGAGACGAGGACGACACTGCCGAGGAGGGTACCAGCCTCCAGCCGTTCTCATCGCCTCCCCGTAGTCATGGTCGGGGCTCTCCTGTGAGGACTCCGACAGAACAGTTATCAAGTTCAGCTATGGCAAAGAAAGATGTCAGTGGAGGGAGGGGGCGCGAGGGAGGTCACGTTTGGTGGGGCAGCCACGTTCTCTGAGTGCAATCAGCCGCCCCCGGCGACACCTGTGCGAACCAGAAACCAGAGGTCTGCTCTCTCTGCGTCCAACCAAGCAACACTTCTCAAGGACTGGGCACCGGAACACACCAACTCAAAATTCTGGCAAGCCGAATTCCAGTTGTGTGAAATAGCAATCAGGCCATCGCCCTAGCTTTGATCCTTTTGCCGACTTAATAGTGACACAACAAATCTCAAACCGTTTTGAACTCGACGATAACTGTGATATGAAATGTGGCAACTGTGATAACGATAATGTGCATGCCGTCATCAGTGTCGATGATACTGACTGTCCACTGTCCGAAGTGACTCAGTGTGACCGCTCTGACAGTGCTGTTGAATCAGTCTTGCTCGTCAGTACACATCAAAGACTACGTTTTGTGTCATTTAATGTAGAAGGCATATGGAGGATTGCGAATGAGCTTGATTTACCCCATTTTGTTGCAAAGTATGACTTTGTCCTCTTGTTAGAAACGTTTTTTCCTACACATTTCCTGCTCATTTAGCTCCTTCACATGCAGCATATGTTTCACCTGGTATTAAAGTACCAGACAGTGCACATGGTCGTCTGTCAGGTGGTGCTGTTTTCCTTGTTCGAAAATCACTTAGTAAATATGTACGTAGAGTTGAATGTGAAATGGACTATTGTTATTCTGAAAGTGTCCCGCCAACTCATGGGAACCATGTCTGGTTGCTTGCTAACTGAAGTTTACATTCCCCCCTGAAAACTCGCCTTATTACCAGAAAACAGACATTTATAATGGTGTTAGTCTGTTAGAAGACTGCTTGCTCGATCTTGGAAATGAATATAATGATGTTCCAATTATGATTTGTGGAGATTTAAATTGACGAACTGGTTCCCAAATTCACAAAAAAGCACGTACCAAACGAATTTTATGATTTACGAGCACCTGTTGACATGGAGGATGCAACTAATTCTCATGATAGATTACGTACGTCTTCAGATAGCATAGTCAACCCTTTTGGTCGCTTGTTACTATCTGTATGTGACCAGTATGAGCTTTGTATCTTGAATGGATTGAAATCGAAGTCTTTTTCAGGGGAATATACACATATATATCTGCAACTGGATGTAGTATTGTGGATTACTGTTTGATGTCAAACCAGTTGCTAGAAAGATGTTATTGTTTTAACGTTGTTCCTATGGTTGAATCGAAGCATGTGGCTATCGAAATATCTCTAAATGTATTTGCTGATGCTGTTCTCCCAAACTTAATTTTACCCATAAAGTCGTGTCAGTATGTATGTATAAATGGGACGAGAACAAGTATGAAACGTTCTCTGACCTGATTGCATAATGAACATGTGAAAAACATCATGGACGAAGCTGTATCACGTATTGAAATTGATATAAATCAAGCACAAAGCAAATTCAACGAATGTTTTACATATGCTGGTGAATGTATGAAAAAAAAAACTATACATGTTGGGACAGAAAAGAGAAAAAGATGGTACGATCTTGAATGTAAGCAGACTAGGACTCTTTTGCGCAGGAAACTGCGCCAATTCGGCAGATCTCACCTCTATACCGACAGAATAGCCTATTCCGAGAAAAGAAGGCAGTACAAAGAGCTACTTGAATGTAAAAAAGAAATCTAACAAGGAAAATGTTTTGCATTCCTTGCACGACAATTTGAACAATCCAAGAAAGTTCTGGGATACAGTCCGGTACGCATCACCCTCAGTTAGAGGACAAAACACACTAACTAAAACTGAATGGTTCGAGCATATCACCAATGTTTTCAACGCCACTGGCAGTGACCGTAGCGATGATGGTAGCATTGAGGGTAATGAAGATGCTAATTTTGATGCTCATGATGCAGCCCAAGTCACATTTAACTGTGACACACTGATGAGGCAATCACTACAGGAGAAATTCGGGAGGCAGTACGAGCACTCAAAAGCCGAAAAGTCGTAGGTCCGGATGGTCTCATAGGAGCGGGGGAGAGTATGGTAGTCGTGATGGCAACATAGGTTGACACACGTAACAGTTTGTCCTGGGACAATGCCACATAACAGTGCTGCTGTGTTTTCAGAGAGCACCATCCTCATTTTCCCGGTGATGTCTTGATGTGGAGGCACCTAGTCAGAGTGTCCATGGTGGTGTGAGAGGCCTGCTACCAGAGGTGGACCCTACAGCCTGCTGTGCCGGAAGCTAAACCTTCCCTAGCCCAAGTCTGACGGTGCCTCCCATTAGTAGCTGAACCAGTCCTGTACTCAGGTGCCCTCACCCCCACCCCCACACCCCCAACCCCCCTGCAGGCTTTTCATTCCGCCTGAATACCTGTCAAACTGTTCGTATACTTGGAGCTGCCCCAAGAGCATCTCTGGCAGCAGAGGTCCTGTCCACCCCAGATTGTGCCTGGGTAAGGCAGCAGGCATCCAGCTACCCACCCAGGTGCTCATGAACCATCCAGTTCCTGGTGAGGTATTGGTGTTTGACAGCTGCCCTATCTGTGCCAGGGTGGGGCAGTGAGGGGCACCAGCCACCCACCCTGGTGCCTGAGCATAGGATGTGAGGAGGAGAGATCGACAACTCAAGTCTTCGAGCAGTCAGTCAGTATTTAGTATTGGCATAAGTGTGGTGCTCTGCCTGATACCCTTTAAGGGTTGATAGTAGCCCAGTAATGGGCAGTGGGTGTTTCCATTAGTGGCAAAGAAAGCCATATCCTAAAGGTCTCGGGGTAGTCACCTTTGGTGCACTGTGTGCACATGAAGGGGAGTCGATCGCAGTGGTTGTGGGTTGTTCCCCTTGACTGTGGTGATAGCAACGTTGTTCATTTGTTGATATTGTTTGTTTTCCCCTTGTTGTGAGTGATGTGTGTATAAATAAAAGTGATTGGAAGTGTTAATTCTGTGTTTGTGTGTTTTCATCCAGGGGAAATAGTTAAGAGAGGTAAGGTGGTCGGATGTCCGGCTTAGCAACCATGACATTATGGCTGATTGCTTCCTTGTATTCCTGATAGTTGGCGAAGCTGACTGAAGGCCTGACTAGTTCATTGTCTATATGTTTGGTAATGATCACACGATTTCACTCTTCTGTCAGCAGCTGCACAATATAAAACTGAAAATGAATCAGGAACCCCTTTTGTTGTGATGACATCCCCATGCTCTGGCTACATGACTATGACAGCAAACCTGAGCCATGAAGGTCCTGGATGGGTGTGGGGATACATATGTGTACCAGCTGGACATGTAACCATGGTCAGTTACAAGAAACCGACGTCAGGCCTTACCCACGTCAGATTATTTCGACACGTCACAAACTGTGATCAGTCCATTCGATGTTCCAGCCAAAAGAGGAAAAATATGGTGTGGGATAGTAAAACGGAATCTTCATCTGATGTTGCCCATGTTATTAATGCAACAAAGCTCAGTGTAGAAGTTGCTAGAAAATCATGCATTGTGGCTTTCTGCTTTCAACTTTTTCTTTTCTTTCTTCTCTAGAAGCGAAGTACCCGACAAAGTGTCAAGTGGCTTATGGAACTGTTCGGTAAATTGTTATCCCCGGTTTCATCACCACGTGGATTGTAATTTGAAGACAGAGTGTGAAGACGGACGTGATGAAGCAGAACACTGTCCCTTCAGCAGTCCTGAGTGTCAGGGGATGGTGGCTCTGTGTGGACGTTGTTACAAATTCATCAGCGATGTACCTGTCTCTGATAATGAGAGAATAGATGTAATTTCTGAATACTGCCAGAGTTTAAAGAGCAGAGCAAGTCTGCCTACGTGTATATATGACTGGGTTTCTGTGGTTATAAACATGACAGCGGCGCATTTGTCCCGATTTGATAAATACTATGTTGGTGTAGTCGCAGGTGATATTTCCTGGCCTGCAATGTATCGACATGTACCTTTGCGGGACAGACTTGTATTTCATCATACATTTCGTGTCCTAGGACCAAATAATTTCAATGGATTATTACGTTGTTATTTTGTTTTTAGTGCTTCTCATGCATCTGATACCTGTTTGTTGTCGTCTAACGCACAATTTTCAAAAGGTGTAGTTTGTGAATTTAAAACAAACTGTACAGTGGACCAAGAAATTGACATAAAACAAGTTACACTAAACAAGACTAGGGCTTTATTGTCTTCGTATCAAGAGTCCATGACAGTTTGCCCAGATGACCAGGAGACATACACATTCCTCGTGTGTGGTTTCGGTCAGTTAATAGCTTGTGGTGTACGGCACACGTCCTGTCACTTTTCTGACCACACACCATACGCCAAAAGACTACATTCATCAACACTCTCCACCATGTTAATTCCAATGTTCACATGCTATAATGACAAAACAGTCCTGTCTTACACTCTAGTATGTAATTTTGTCCATGACTGTCAGGATGAAAGTGACGAATCTGTCTGTCAACTTTCTGCTTGTATTAAGGCCTTTACCTGCAGTAATGGTCAATGTCTTTCCTATGACAAGGTGTGTGTGACCAGATACCACAATGTTGGGATGATTCTGAGGAAAATGCCTGTAGCTCATACAGGCCAAGCTTTGCAAAATTCCCATTTTCACCGTCACCCAATCTGGTAAATTTTGATGGCAACCGATTCTTTGAATCAACACCAATACATTCCAATCAGTCATGTCCTGAGAGTCATTATCGTTGTCCTGGTGTCTTTAATGACTGTCTACCTGTCTACACACGATGCAATGGAATGCATGATTGTCTTGACGAAAAGGACGAAGATGGATGTGGGGACATGACGTGTCCTGGATTTTTCAGATGCAGGGCATCCACAATCTGTCTGCACACACTGACCAGCTGTGTGATGGCTGGCCCCACTGTCCGATGCGTGACGATGAGATAGTGTGTGATACAAATTGTCCTGTGGGCTGTTTGTGTCAAGGTCACACGTTCTCTTGTCCTCAGCCTTTCATGGTGGCACTGTTTCCACACATTCGCTGTCTGGATGCAACCAGCTCCAGGATGACTTTGTTTGACATGAGGCCCACTATCTACCTCATCTATCTTGTTCTTGCTCACTGTTCTCTCACTGTCTTGCCAAGCGTTAAATTGCTAAATCTGCTGTTTCTTGATCTCAGTGGGAACAAGCTGAAACACGTGAACATGACCTCTTTTGTTGGCTTACGTAAATTACAGAAATTGTCATTAGCCAATAATCCACTCATGTCTCTTCACTGTGACTCCTCGTCTATTGCGCAGCAAAGTGTTCTCACAGTGGTGGACCTGTCACTTACTTCACTGACATGTTGGATACTCAGGTCTTCTCTTCTTTCCCTTCCATACAGAAGCTGAACTTAACTTTTACCACTGTTCATACAATTAGTCTTAGTGGATTCCAGTTCACGCCACAATTAGCTGATCTGTACATGGATGGCAGCCCAGTGACAACTTATCCGCCTCACATGTTAAAAGACCTTCGACATTTGCATTTTGTATCCACACAGAACTATAAGATATGCTGCAGACAACTGCTTCCGAGTGACTTTGATTCCACTTCCTGCCATTCCCCAAGAGACGAAATATCGTCATGTAATGATTTATTACAGTCATGGTCTTACCGTGTGTTTCTGTGGCTGGTCGCCAGTCTCTCAGTGACTGGTAATGTCTTTTGCTTCTGTGCACGTTTTTTGTAAGGAGCATGGCATCTTCAAGTGGATTCAGTGTGTTCGTCCTCAATCTGACGCTGGCTGACTTGCTAATGGGTGTTTACATTTCAATCATTGGAGTGGCTGACGAACAGTTCCGTGACAGATATCTCTATTACGATGATACATGGAAAAGCAGTGTGACCTGTAAGGTGGCTGGTTTTCTGTCTCTGCTGTCCAGCGAGGTGTCAGCTCTGATCATCTGGCTGATCACATTAGATCGTTTTCTTGTCCTTCGCTTTCCATTCAGCTCCTTGCGATTTGAGAAAAGAACAGCAGCTGTGGCCTGTCTCCTGATTTGGGCAGTGGGCTGGTCACTGGCCTTGCTGCCTTTGCTCCCCGTGACGTCACACTGGGAGTTTTACAGTCAGACCGGTATCTGTGTTCCATTGCCTGTCACAAGAAAAGACTTCAAGGGGAAATTATATTCCTTTAGTGTGCTGATCATCTTTAACTTTATTTTGTTTTTGTTCGTTTCTGTCGGCCAAGGCTCCATCTACTGGTCAATACAGAGAAATGCCTTAAAAAAGAATACCACGAAAGTGTCACGGGACATGGCCATAGCCCAGAGACTGATCACTGTTGCAGTCTCAGATTTCATGTGCTGGTTTCCCATTGGACTGTGTGGGATGCTGGTGTCAGTGGGTACTCCCA
>JADBJO010007210.1:37500-67500 GCA_016801955.1 Conus betulinus
ACCTTGAGTCGAGCACTCCCACCCACAAACCCTCAACTCACACGCGCGCCCCACTTTGAACTGGTAAAAGACTAACTGGTATCACCCTATGAATGGCAGTATTTAAAAGAAAAACTGATAGTTACGTGTAAACATATAGACATGTAAGTACGGAGTTGAACCAAAATAACGACAAAAGGAACACCACTGGCCCTAAATTATCTCAATCAATCAATCAGTCATTTTGATTATAGTCCAGCCGACCACGAAGACCAAAAGACTCTCTCTGAAACACAATCAATTAAGCATCTTTGAAAGAGGGATGATATGAAAATAAAGCACAAAAATGATATCACCATTCACTCTCCATGCAATCCAACAAAACAGACAAGACAAGGGCGCCTGGTCACCATAAGGAAAAAAGGAAGGAGGGAGAAAAGAGGGGGAAACATGGAGACGCCCCCAAAACAACTCCTTCACCAACCAACGTTCCCCCAGCCTCGACCATTAGGCGCAAAAAGGTAATGCCATAAATCAAAATTTACGCTGGAAAGTTGAAAAAAAAATGAAGAATCCTTTTGAATTTCGAAACGGTAATGAAAATAAAATAACGATTGCAGCACAAAATTGATACCCTGGTCGACACCAACAAGGAGAAGAGAGAAAAAAAAAGGGAACGAAAGGAAACAGTTCCTGAGATATATGAATTACAACTTGCAATATGTAGGATTCCCCTAAAAGGCTATGACTGCCTGGAAAACGAACCCCAAGACTCAAATCGAAAGAAATGAATGCCGAAATGTGACCCAAAACGTGACCAACGTACCACCAAATATTAATTTAAAATCTCAACACTCACCAAAACCACTCGTGCGAAAGAGGAGGACGAAGACGACAGGTCACCACGTCTGGGAAGGGGAAAAGGCCATGTAGACCCCCCAGGAAGATATCGCCCCCAGTCTAAACCTCCTGTCCTCTATCCCTCTTCAGTCTTCCTTTCCAAGGTCTTCCCCCGTCTTCTTCTCAAGGTCTTCTTCTGTCTTCTTCTCAGGGTCTTCTTCTTAGGGTCTTCCTCCTTCTTCTTCCTTTGGCCCTCCAGATGAAACGATGATGTGGGGATGAAAATAAAAGGATGGTGATGATGGATAAATTCCAGCAAGACGACGAATCTTGCTCCAGTAGGCTGACTGCCTACTCCAGTTGATATCTAGAATACAGGGACGAGGCCATCTCAAACAAAATGAACCATCAAAAGAAAATGGTATGACTCGCGGATCACCCCCCAGATCCAGAGAGCCAAAACTCACCTAAAACCCAACTTTTGCCCGCCTTCCAACAGTGACGTAGGCGAGCGCGAGAAGACTGGGTGAACGAAAATGAACGGAACGCACGTGCAAAGACAGTGCACAGCGCGAGGGGTGGGGTGAAATGGCAAGTGACTGCCCAAAATCAGTCGAGCGGTGATTGCCCCAAGATTTGGTCCCTCCCGAAAAATGGGGCATATAGAGCAAAAGAAATAGGGACAAGAATTTCCTCAAAAGGGATAGAAAAGAAAGATCACGCTTGGCGCGTGACAGTGGGTAGAACTAACTCTGTGTCAGGAGTCGTCTTGTGTTCCGGGAGGACACATAACGCCGTGTTTGACGTTGTGTGGCATTCCTGAGAAATGTATAACTCTGTGTCATGTAGTGTTCTACATACAGATATAGTACTGTGTCAGATGCTATCTTTTATTGTAAAACAAAAAAAAAAAAAAAAAAAAAAAAACCTCGACAGAAGCGAAACAGATGGGAATTGTTTCAGAGAGGGACGAAAGAATGGTTATTCTGTGTACGTGTGTGTGTGTGTATGCGTGTGTGTGTGTGTGTGTGTGTGTGTGTGTGTGTGTGTGTGTGTGTGTGTGTGTGTGTGTGTGTGTGTGTGTGTGTGTGTGTGTGTGTGTGTGTGTGTGTGTGTGTGTGTGCGTGCGTGCGTGCGTGTCTACATGGGTGCGCCCCTGTGCATGAACAGATCCCATTATGACTATGTAATCAGCTTTATCAAGTAAAGATCTATGAGAAGCATGACACAACATCCAGGTGTCCCAATTAATGGTGTGTGGGCAGAAATGACACTGTGATCAGCTGTGTCACACAATAGTCTGTGGACAGACATGCCTCTTTGATCAGCTGTGTCATACAACAGTCTATGGACAGCTATCATTTTGTGGTTTGCTGTTTCACGCAATGAAGCTAATAGTGGTCTATGGGCAAAAAAAACTAGTAATGGTGTACTTGTTACTCGTAATGTTCTACTTTCCTTCAAGATCCTCTTTGGTTTGGGTTTGTGTGTGTGTGTGTGTGCGTGTGTGTGTGCGTGTGTGCGTGCGTGCGTGCGTGCGTGCGTGCGTGCGTGCGTGCGTGCGTGCGTGCGTGTGTGCGTGCGTGTGTGTGTGTGTGTGTGTGTGTGTGTGTGTGTGTGTGTGTGTGTGTGTGTGTCTGTCTGTGTCTGTGTGTGTCTGTGTGTGTCTGTGTCTGTGTTGTGTTTTGTTTTTACAAGTAACAGGGAATCGTCTATTTTTAGCCAACAAGAAGCAATCAACAACAGAAAACAATCTCAAACACAGATTTGACAGCAGCTTGAAAAGAGAATGAGTGTTCGACATTGGAGCTGATTGCTCCAAAGCGAGCACAGGAATGCCAGAAAATGTTCCGGCCTTGCAACTGGCTTCTCCAGTAGACTGACTGATGAACCTGACAAAGACAACGCTCGAAGTGTTCACCGATTTGGTAACACTTTTTTCCGGTGTATATCTCACTGAGGACGGCAGCTAATCAAGCGTTATTCCAGACAAGAAACATAATCTTTTTTAAGTACCAGATGGGGTCGAGAGCTGTATATCAATGCATGTTGAATTAAAGGGATCATTTTCATGTTAGAGCAGGCTCTCATTTAACTGTTCCAGGACTCTTTCCAATTAATTGTACGACAACAGCTCAACTCGACATTAACATTCAAATTGTCCATAGAATTTAACAATCTCATACACATGTTTTTTTAAACCAAATAAGTTTTCTTTTTACCAGTAGTTCTCAGACATTATTGCTCTAGCAATCTTTCTACAGGTAGAGCTCAATGACTATCACAAATCCCTATTCCCCTGATCCATTACGATGATTTCTTCGATTAGTGTTTATGATAAAACTGCTTTGGAGTTTCGGTTTAATCGTTGGTATACAATCTTGCTTCATTTTAATTTTAACCGCTTTGTCAGGGGCTTCTTTATTTTCTCACAACCACTGTCTCATTTTTCAATTCCACGATTTGAATTCACTACCTGTTTTATTCATGGCTCTTTGACAATGTTTTAATGTTAAACATGCTGCTTCTGCATAACCTGCCAACAGCTGCTGCTGCTGCTGCTGCTACTGCTGATAATGGGCATGATGATGATAGTTCGGTGTTTACAATGCTGGAAACAAAGGGAGAGAGATTCAAGTGAGGAGCTTAGTGTGTTTATGTGCGCAAGCATAAGATGAAGACATGCTTGAACTGAAATATCAGTCTTGGTGGTGTTGAGAGTGAAGTGTCTGAGGCTCGAAGAAATGTTCATAAAAGATCATATTTATTGGGCGTGGTGATAAAGTTTGTTTAGTGTGTCAGTTTGGCACTGTTACTTTATAAAATTGCTTGTTAGCAAGCCACACATTCTCAGACGTTTGGTTTTGCTACTTTCTCGTGAAATTGCTATGGTTTGCTTTTTCATTCAATTCATGCCTTGTTATGCATGAAATGTAGTTTACTTAGAAAATCAAACGAGACTTACCTGGAGGTTGAAGTTTAATGGAGACTATTTCGAGGTAGAGGTATACCTGTGGCGGATGAAACCGCGCGCTCCTCACACTTCAGCTACGTGTGATCTCTGAGAACATACTCGGAAGGGGAGGTTCAATGTAAATACCTCGAGCTGCTGACGGGTGAACACATATATACCTGTACCCAATAGCATCCTCGAAATAAACTCCATTAAACGTCAACCTTCAGGTAAGTCTCTTTCAATTTTTCAAATATTCCTCGTCTGCTGATTGGTCAGACGTATACATGTGGAGATTTCAGCGCCGCAGATCACATGTTATTCCTTAACACGTCAGCCTCTGAAGGCAATCATCTTACAATGTGTGTTACTTCCCTTTGTCTACAAATGTGTCCAGCACACACTGGGAATCACTTTTAGTCTTTGTTGAACCATCATTTTCATCTCATTCTGTTTAATGACCCGGTGGCAGAATCTTGAAAGTGTTCTTGGTTTACCATCCTCCTCCTTGATGGATGCTGTCTATTGGCACACCTCTGCGTAATGCTGCAGAAGTGCTAGCAGCCTGAGTGCTGTGAGCTGAGTACTTCGATATTTCCATTCCAGTCATAGCAGCACATCTTTCATCTGACGAAAATGGTGTCTCTTTTCACAGGGTTAAAGGTTTTATGCAACTGATAAAAAGTGCGTTCCCAGTTCGTTGGTGGGCAGTCTTTTTCAAACACTGTCGAAGGTGATGAACCAGACCCAATCTCTTGTTTTCAAAACAAGGTATGACTAGAGGCTTTAAGTAATTCCCTTGTTTGGTTTCTTTTAAAAGAGAGCTATATAGGGGTACACATTTAGACTCGTGGATTTGTACATCATCAACAGTAAGATTATGAAGAGTTTGTCCTCTCTGACCAGAGAGTAAAGCAAGTAACATAAGTGTTCTGAGTGTGAGTTTAAGAAAGCTGAACCGTTCTGCATCTGGCCACTGTGCTAGCATATCAACGACTGTGTCTACATCCCAGGTGTCACAATACTTTTGGAATGACGGTTTAGTGTTGAACACACCTTTGACAATTTTACAGACTACATGATGCTGACCTATTGTTTCTGCCTTATCAGGACAAAGGTATGCTGAAAACAGCCCTCCTAGATAGGTTAGCTGTACTATACCTAGCACATGCAGCATACAGTTCTGCAAAAAGCTGCCACGTGCACAGGAATAATAGTAGTGAGTTTATTTCTGCCATTTTTTTAATGTAGATGATGTAGGACTTATGGGTGCTAGGTCTCCATGAATACATGATTAGAGCAACTGTTTTGGGGGGTTTTGTTGTGTTTTTTGTTTGGTTTGGCTGGTTGGGGTTTTTTTTTGTTTGTTTGTTTGTTTTGTTTCGTTTTTGATAAACCAGAAGTTAAGAAATCTTTGCCGAGATCCTGCAGACAAGCAGGTTTAAGTGATGTTTCTGAATGAGAGGATGAACTGCTCTGATGTCGCTGGGTAGATGAAGAAGATGGCGTCTGCACCTAAGTTCTACTGGAGGGCAGCAGAGACAATGTTGAAGAACAGTCAACCACAGTAGCGTCGGGCAGTTGGGTACCACAATTATCCCCTCCGCATGGTCTCTCCCGATCTTCTGTAGCACCCGTCCTATGATGCTGAAAGGTGGAATTGGATACCACTGCAAATGCTCCCAAGAGATGGAAAAAGCATACTTGACAGCAACAAAGCTAGCAATGATTTTTATTCCTATAGCTTAAAGCATCCTCACGGATTGTGTGACTTTGCTCATCAAGAAACTTTTGACAACTAGACAGTGTGCTGACAGCCCTTTCAGCACTAAATGTGACTTTCATGGCGACAGAATCTATGATGACCCCAAGGTATTGAATCGTCGTGTTGGGCTGAATAACCGACTTCTTTGGGCAAATGATAAACCCTAACTTTTGCAACAAATCAGTGGTGTCTGTAACATTCCTCATGCAGTCACTCTTTGTGGATCTGTAACATTCCTCATGCAGTTACTCTTTGTGGATCCAGTCAACAGATATCATCCCAAACCCCATGGATACATGACCTTTCATTCTGAGGAAGGCATAGACAGGTTTCAACAACAAACGGGGAGATGATGACAGGCCGTTTGGGTAAAACATTGAATTCATAGAGTTGATCTCTCCATTGAATTCTGAGTAGTTTCATGTTTTCATGTTTTACACTATAATAGGCATCCTTCAGATCAGTTGAGGCCGTAAAGTATCCTTTACTTGTCAGAGTCAGGGCTGTGTTTAGAGTATCCATTTTAAATGATCATAACTGACTTCTAAATTGATTCGTTTTAGATTGAACATCATGCGACTAGATCAATCTTTCTTTTCCCTGGTAAAAAATTAGAGAAATTCCTTCAACAGGGCAATGCAAACAAGGGAAAATTACTATCCTGACTCTCAACTTTTGAACTTCTGAATCAATGATCTTGCACTCTTTCTGATTTGTGACATTTCTTTTGTGCAAGATAACCTGGATAACTGGTCTAAAGGACAGTCAAATTCAACTTAATGCCTGATATCATGCTTACAGTATCTGGGCCTGAAGTGATTCTAGACCATGCATCTCCAAACTGTCTTAATATCCCAGCAGTAAACTCATGTTTCTGAGGTTATGAAGATGGAACCAAGCTCACATGTTCTATTGTTCCCCTGTCATATTGCCATACAACTCTGCTATCAAACCTTTCATGTACGCCTACAATACATTGGCAGAAAAAAAAAAACGGAGGAGATCCAACGAAGCTAAACTTCTAAAACGGCTGAAAATTGATTCTAATACTGCTGTCTCTAAGGAGGTTCTGTCATATGCTTCATGGGCAGATGACACACTAACACTGACACTGACACTGGCACTGTTATTGATTAGGCCGTAGACCCATGTCAACACAGGTTTACACCAACCAGAGGTACATAAATCGTAAGCATATTATTATTTGTTAATTATCCATTTCTGATCTCAAGTGCTCTATAAATATATGTTGCAAGTTTAGTTGAAAAAACATTTGTTATCGTTTGCAAGTGGAAGTGAAAGTTGAAAGCTTGAAGGGTTATTAAAATACTTTTTGTGGTGTACGATTCTGTAATTTCTTAATACCTTGGACAAGAGAGGATGAAGTGTTCCTCTGTTTCTGCATGGAGTCGACAAAATGGACAGTCAAATCTTCTTTCACAAGTACATTCTCCTAAATGTAATCTGTGGATCTTCAAAGGCGAATCTCCTAACCTAAAGCGAATGAAAAGTGTTCTAACCCTGAGATGTTTTGGCTGGTTCAGATATGGCGCTAGAGATAGGGAAGATTTAGAAAGAACAGATCCTTCTGTGGTACTTGACGAAAACTCTCTTCACCTGATGACTTCTAAGACAACTCCTGCATGCCATGCGTTAATTGGATGTGAGGGCAGAGGACTGGATCCACTGAAATATCCTGCATGCACGGAAGCACACTCAGGCACGCACGCAAACATGCTTGGCACGCATAAATGCCAAACGTCTGAGTGTGTGCATGTTTGGGCGCCCACATCCCGAGTCTTTTCTTTCCTCCCCTACTATCTCTCTCTCTCTCTCTCTCTCTCTCTCTCTCTCTCTCTCTCTCTCTCTCTCTCTTACACGTGCGCGCGATCTCTCACGCTTTCGTGCATACGCACTCGCGCTATTCCTTTGACGTTCCTCACTCCCTCTTTGAACTTGTTACACTGAACCTTCCTTCTTGGCTACACAAGCCTGCCCTTCACATTACTTCCAGTCAGTTCACTCTTTTTGATCGTGTCTGCATACTGGTGAAACATTAACAGAGAAATATATTCACAATGCAACAGGCAAATGAATTGTTATCAATTGTTTCTCCTTTTGAAGAAAACAGGAATGCCAGCGAACGATGAATTGTAGAAATATCAAGAAATGCGAACGTGCATACATACAGACACAGGACAAATGTACACAAGCGCATACGCATGAAAGTATGACACACACATCAAATCTCTCTCTCTCTCTCTCTCTCTCTCTCTCTCTCTCTCTCTCTCTCTCTCTTTCTCTGCCTCCCTCCCTCCCTTACCCTCTCTCTCCCTCTCCATGCATAACTAAAATGCGTCTAAACCATCTATTTTCTATTACAATAATTTCAATTCACTTTGTCCTTCCATGCTAGGTAGCATACAAAAATGCCAGGAAGCACAAAATAATGTTGGAGGAATGACTGGGGGAAGGAGTTAACCACCGTGTCAGACAGATGAGTAGAGTTTCACCCATGTGCCTTTACGTCAGACCAAAGAAATGAGCAAAATAGTGACACAGTCTTCAGCTGGCCAGTAATAATGGCCACATCAGAATCACAGCATTTCAAAGGTTACATATGGAGGTCACTATCTCTCTTTAATTTCCTGTTCCCCCCCAAAAACAAACAACAAACAAACAAACGAACAAAAACAAACAAAAACAAACAAGAAAAAATACCTATCTTTCCTTTGCAGCTGGTCACCTAAATAGTAAGATTGAAAAAAAATCCAACGGTCATCGTTTACTCTCTTTAAAGACCTGTACAGGAGAGATGGACGACGTCTGCCCTTGAGGTGAGGTGACTCTGGAAGCGTTATCTTTTGTAGGTGGATACATCGCAGCCTGTGGTACAATATGATCTGGTGTCATGTTACAGGGCAGGATCCAGCCACAATGAGGAGAGCCCTACCCATCACACAGACCGTATTAGTGCTGCCGTGCCGTCAAAATAGAAGCGCATGCAAGTCGTATCCAACCTAAAACCTGGTGTTTTATTGACCACAGACAATGTGAGATAACTAGATTTAATAAAATATGGTCTAATCTAATCTACTTAATGTCATATCGTATCATGTCATATCATATCATACAATGAAAGCATGATTTAATAAAAAATAGCCTAACCTACTGTAATTGATATCATACTATACAATTTGAAATGTTACCATAGAATTAAATACATGACATGCTTTGTTCGATTTGTTTAGACATATGAAATTACAAGACACGACACAAGAAAATAATTATACCGTAATGTCATACGATTTAATCTGACATGATATGGTATGATCTTTATAACGCATATCACCTACAATGTGTATAACGTATATACCAATAACAACCAATGGGAATGTACGGATGGAAATGACGTATATCTATGACGCATGAATAGGTTCACGTTACTGCACCGGGATTTTATTTAAAACGAGCACGGCTAAGCACGAGTAAACCATGAGATATGACAGAGGCGTTTAGCCTCAAGCATGCTTGTAATGCACTCGTCAGAGTGGCTGTTTTCCCAAACAGATCGTGGCTGTGTCCTTGCTGACTGAGGCCAACAATTACTTCCCCTGATATAGGGTTTCGTCTGGTGGAGGTCTGCGTTGTCCCAAGTGCCTTTTACCCCAGGGAAGTGTTCCCCTTTCTTCAAATTTCAAAGTCTAAGTGTGTGCTTTAGAACACAGGGGACGGTGTCCACCGCTTAGGTTCAAGTTAGACGCATTACCGTCGATATCTTGAAAATGTTTTGTCGCTTCTAATGACCAGAGTGTGACACTCAGAACATCCTTTTATTCTCATGTACACAAACCTCCCCATTGCCCCGCCCTCCTCCACTTCTGCTATTACTATTCTAGCCCCACCCCCTTCCCCCACACCCCCATCCCCTTCCGCTTCTTCCTCTTATTCTTACCCCACTGTCGCATTTCTTCTATCTACAGCTAGCCAGACACTCAACTTTCAACAAGTGTTGACGTGACAACACTCCATGAGTGTTCGTCGTGCCTCTGCACAGGTACGATTATTGACAAAATGTCAACAACAAATAAAACATGTTACAGTCATTTTCTCTCTCTCTGCTGTCTGTCTGTCTGTCTGTCTGCTCTGTCTCTGTCTCTCTCTCTCTCTCTCTCTCTCTCTCTCTCTCTCTCTCTCTCTCTCTCTCTCTCTCTCTCTCTCTCACTCTCTCACCGTGCTTTTGTGTATTATTTTTTTTCTTTCTTTCTTTCTTTCCTTTTCTTCTGTGATCTTATTTTAAATCTGAGAGTGAAATAAACAGAGTGTATTACACAGCCCAGTTTTTACCTCCCATAACATGGAAATACCCTCACCCCTGCTCTCCCTCTCCTCCATCATAGTTAAAGATGAAGTAACCAACCCTACCTGGGGGTGGCGCTAACCCATGTTGAGATCAAATGTCAGCTGAACAACATAGGCTGTGCTGATTTAGATCAAGGTCACAGGTCAAGGTCACGGGGTCAAAACGGATTTACGATGACCCAGTGTGAACTCAAAGGTCAAGTGGCCCGAGTGACTCATAGAAAAGGTCAGATGTCAGGTGACCCGAGCAGCAGGGTCATGTGACCGTGATCAAGGTCACTTAGACCCAGAAAGGGGTTGTGGTTACCAGGCCATGACCAAATATAATGTAATTGGTCAAATGGTTTCATATATCAAAGAATTCAATAGCTTAAATATGCCAGTGTGTAAATGAGTCATTGTAATCAGGACTCACTCTAAAGATCAAATGATCTGTAACAGATCTTGGTGACCCAAAACTTTATTAAATAGCATGTTATCTGATTGAGTTGTTTCGACCCACGTTAAGACCACGAGGCAGATCATCTAAATGGTCATGGCGAATCACAACATGATTAAAAGTCATGTAACCAAAAAGATTTTCGGATGAACCAGAAAAGAAAAAATGTCTAGTGTCTTAGTAGTTCATAATGGACCACATCAAGTTAAAGATGAAGTAACCCAGAGTGGGTCGGGTGACCCATGATAAATTCAATGTCAAGTGAAGCACAATGGGTCATAACTGACGTCAAATATTAAATGATCCTGACGGGGGTGAAAAAAAAAAAAAAGGTAAAGCACACCAAAATAGGCCATAATAATGAATACGAGGTTGAAGGTCAGTCTGACCACAGTAAATTTCATGTGACCAGAAATTGGTATTGACGATCCAAACCAAAACCACAGGCCAGGTAAGCCACAATAAATCATGGCGACACAGACGGACACAGGAGAGTCCACAACAATTCCACAGAAATGAGAAAATTAGAGAACTGTGAGAAATGGGGAGAGAGAGAGAGAGAGAGAGAGAGAGAGAGAGAGAGAGAGAGAGGGGGAAGGATGGAGGGAGAGAACAACACATAGACAGACAGACAAACAGGTGGGCAGACAAAGAGGCAGACAGATAGACTGATGGGCAATACACAGAGTCAGGCAGGAGAGAGAACCAATGTGTGTGTGTGTGTGTGCGTGTGTGTGTGTGTGTGTGTGTGTGTGTGTGTGTGTGTGTGTGTGTGTGTATTTGTGTGCGCTCGTGCGTGCGTGCGTGTGTGAGCGCGCGCATGTGTGTGTATATGTATATATATATATATATATATATATATATATATATATATATATATATATATATATATATATATATATATATGTATGTGTGTGTGTGTGTGTGTGTGTGTGTGTGTGTGTCTTATGCTTCATTGTTTCTCTGACTGTCTGTATGTCTTGTACGTCTGCGTATCTGTGTTTCTGTCTATCCATCTATCTGTCTGTCTTTCTGTCTGTCTTTGTCTGTCTGTCTTTGTCTGTCTGTCTGTCTGTCTGTCTGTCTGTCTGTCTCTCTCTCTCTCTCTCTCTCTCTCTCTCTCTCTCTCTCTCTCTCTCAGACACTAGACAATAAAATTTCGTTCGTTCGTTCGTTCTCTCTCTCTCTCTCTCTCTCTCTCTCTCTCTCTCTCTCTCTCTCTCTCTCTCAGACACTAGACAGTTAATTTCGTTCGTTTATTCGTTCTCTCTCTCTCTCTCTCTCTCTCTCTCTCTCTCTCTCTCTCTCTCTCTCTCTCTCTCTCTCTCTCTCTCTCTCCTTCTCTCTCTCTCTCTCTCTCTCTCTCTCTCTCTCTCTCTCTCTCTCTCACAGGGGCAGACAAGGGATGGTTAGGGGAGTGGAGTATGTTCGTCGTCTGACCACTCAAATGAAGAGTTAGATCTTCGCCAGCTGACGACGCTGTCGATCTTTGTCATGTCTCGCCCTCTGACCCCCCCCCCATCCCCGAGCTGTGTGCCCACATCACTGAGTGTGACAGGAGAGCGAAGACCGCTTTCCCCTGCTTCCATTCTATGGAGGAATGCAGACTTTCATCAACGATCTTAAGAAACACGATTTGATAACTGCCACCATTTGTCCAGGACATTGCATTGCCGCTAATATCCAAGTGCATGAAATACAACTGTCAGTGATTTCACACAGCCCAGCTGAAAGCTAAAAAGAGTAAAAGTCAGTGATGATGTTTGAGACTCTTAGTGCTAGAGACCTGTGGCTGCAGCCATTACCTCAGGTTACCACATCCGATCACTTTCTTATAGGAAAGGTTGTGACATGAACTACACACTGCATGGTTCCTTCATGAAACCTGATGCGTGATCCGTTCGGCCATTGGTCTACTTGCCTTGTTTTTCGAACGAAACCAGTCGAGCTTTTAACATTTTTATCACTTTCTCTTCCAGTACCTGCTGTCGTTGCTGCATGATCAAAGTCAGCACGTAGAGAAATGGGTCAAAAGCGGCAGAGAGTGGAAACATGAATACAACCAAGGCCTCAAGGATTTGGTAAAAACCAGGAACATCACTTGCAGCCATGATCAAAACAAAGCCAAAAGACAGCCAGGTAGCAATGTCCATTGTCGCCATTGTCCGAATCAGGTGGACTGAGGAATATACAGACCTTCGTGTGGGATCCAGTATGACCCTGAATTTAGGCGTTCGTCTGTAGATGACAAGCTGGCCAACCGTTATTGCCAAGCAGATCATGGCATTGACATCCACAACAACATTCAGCCATCGAAAATGTTGGTCAGAATCATATCTGTCAAATAATGCCAAGCGGCATAGTCCAGACTGCCCATGAAGACCCCAATGTGACAATCCAGGTAGAAATGGTATTAATGATAAAACAGCGCCAAGGCACCAAACTGCTACACAAACTGTTGTCAGGGACCCTTGCTTTATCTTCCATGTAGCCTTACTGCAGCAAATAACAATGAAGTGTTGCATAGTAATGAACCCAAGGAACAATACCGACGTCTCACACGACAGATACAGAAGAAAGCCAGCCATCTTACAACATATGCTGTGGGTCCATGTCTTTTTTCGAATTGCATATAACGAATACCAAATACTTCATTAGCTACAGCAATAATGGTGACATGACATCCTGTACATGATTTGGAAAACAGCAAATTAACGATCATAATCAAACTGCCTTCAAAAACTTCCCTGAATCTAAGTACACTTACAGAGCAACACAAGCACCCTAAAGTGGCACACAAACTGACCATCCAGAAGAACGCTCTGTACAGGGCTGATGGAATCAGCTTGGTGCATGAAGGAAGCACGGGTGTGTGGAGCCAAGCACTTTATTTCACCCGACTGCTCTGGCAGCACATTTCACACAACAAAACCTGTGGTTTGACGTATGGATCTTACGCAGGTGATGAGACCTTGTAAACAGATCCAAGGGAAACTCCTCGACCGGGTTAAACCTAGTATCAATTTCTATCAGGCGTGGCATGTTCTTTAAACCAACAGATCCAATTACCTTAATCACAGATAAAGACATATTAAAATAGATGATCATAGGCATGTAACCAAGCAATTTATTATGCAGTACATGTAGGTTTGTTTGCGATATGTCTAGTTTCATCAGTGAGTAATAAAATCCGTTTCGGTAATCTGTGTACAGTGAGGGACTTGACAGGGTTTCTTGCTACTCGTAAGACTTTAGATTTGATAGCTGTTGAAAAGCTGTCATGTGTCAAATGTGTCAAAGTGTTGTTAGTAAGATCAATGACCTGTAAATGGGAAGCTTAAAAGCTGAAATGTTGGATACAGAACAAGAGGACAGATTCAGAATGTGAGATAGGTATTTGAACTGACACCTGTGAGTGACATACCTGATCCTGTGGCGTCAAGATATCTGAGTTGTGAGAACAGATAAGCAGGAAACATATTTTTGCACTGGAACGAATGACCTTGACAGAGACATTTTTCAGGACAAGTCACATCACACAACAGCTCATCATCCCACCGTGGGCACTGACCCCAGCCATCACAAAGGTGATCTTCATGCACACAAATGCTGGAATCTCGACATTGATACAAACCCAAACATTGCACATTGTCACAGTCTTGTTCATCTTCTCCATAAACACAGTCAGAAAATCCATTGCATCGAGTGTAGACAGGGAGACAGTATAACCTTTCCGATGTACAACGGTAGTGGGTGTCAGCACAAGGCTCATCTACTTTCATCACCTGCTGGGTGAAATAACCAGTACCATCCAGGTTAATGTGACATTGATGATCTTTCCTGACATCTGTTGTGTGGAGTACAGTATGTACATGACGAACTCTGCTGCCGGCAGTCCACTTCATCAGAATCATCCAGACAATCAGAGTGCTCATTACAACGTTGGCTGTGCAATACACACTGACCATTACAACACAGAAAGCCATCACATGGAGGGTGTTCACAGAATGATTCATCACTTTCATCTGGACAGTCATGTCTAAAGTCACAAACTAGAGTGTAATGTACTGATGTGAGATCATCATTACAACTGAACATGGGGTTTGTACATTTCACATGTCTGCTGACAGAGGCTAACCTTGTTTTCTCTCATCATTCACACCTAGAAAAGCAACTGACTGTGAATAGCTTGCATTCTCACAGTGACCGCTGGGATCACAATGTAGGAAAGTATGGGTCACGGGACTATCTGTACAAACCAATAAACTCTGCTGAGTGTTTCTAAGTGTAGGCAGAGGTAACTGTAAATGCCTGAACACAGCTTGAGAGGGATACCTGCTCAGTAGTTGTGACTCCATTTCACACAGTACTGTATAACTTATTGATGAAGAAATGGGCAGTTCTTGTAGTCCGTGTTGTGACCAGTACCCATTCTTCATTTTCCTTGATGGCTTGAATTTACTGTGTCTGAAGTGGTTCAAGTTGTAGATTATGGTTTTATCAGACCAGCGACGAAGCCTACTATATGTAAAAGGTACAGAGTACCAGCCTGAAGTGTAACCCAAAGTTACACGGTATAGAAAATAGTTTCTGAATATATGTAGGCTATTTTCTAGTTCCTGTCTAGTTTTTTACTGAAGCTATTCTCTGACCTATCTTCCGGCATTTATAACCAGCATACTTCAATGACAAACCTGTATCAAACACAGTCTCTTTGAAGCATTTGTTGCGTGAAGCCACCATCCCCTGACAGCCAGGGCCACTGAAGGGGCACTGTTCTGTTTCATCCTCCCCATCTTCACACTCTGTCTTCAGATTGCAATGCAGAAACTTCTGAAATTTGAAATAATAATTCACAGAACAATTAAGAAGTCCACTCGGTACTCTTTGAGGATAGTCACTGTCACACAAACCACAGAACCCAATTTTAAGAAAATTAAGTTTGAAGGCATCATGGTGGAATTGAAATGTAATGGTTGAGGTGGCAAATATAGAAGCTGGTGCCGAACGCTCAGTACACATATGCGCAGTATGTTCTCCAGAAGTATTGCGTTCTCTGTAAATGACTTGTACATTGCTTCTTTCAGGACAGGACTCAAGGTAATATGACTGAAGAACGCTCACCATAATAAGACAATGATGATACATTTTTAGTGTCTCCCGAAAATGACCGTAGTTAACCACAAATGGTATTACCATATATCCAGAATACTTTGTCGTATAGTTCGTGACTAATGTTTCACTTTTCATTGTCTTCAAATCAACTGCAGTCATAGGATAATTCAGACTTACTATCCACATTGATTCGCATATGAATGAAACAACATGTCATCTACACTGTGAAGACCACATTCTAGTACAACCTCACTGAATGTTGAAAATTCTAAAAAAATTCTGATCTTCCAGTGAATTAAACCACACCAGTATGTCAGCCGTCGAACTTGGGCACGTACATACATGTCCTTTTTTACCTTCACATGCAGGTTACAGAAAATTGTGGAAGCCCCACACACCCCATGAACCACTCCCTGGTCTGTTGAAAACAGTGGGTTTTCGTAGTTACATTTGGACACATTTACTTGTAGGAATGTCCTGTCTGTGTAGTTTTGTTGAAAGAGATATTCTGCCCCTGGACAAGCCTCCCGGATCTTTAGAGGCCCGGTAGTGGTGACTGCACTCCTGCTCCCATCTATAGTATCAGTGAACATCTCGAAAGCCGTCAAGTATAGGACAAAGACAAATCGCATCAGACGAGCGTATTGACGTTCTTCGTTTTTGTTTTGGTTCGAAACACGCAAAGATCTAACTACAATTCTTTTTATTTTCTTATTCGTTGGCCTTATTCATAAGACATCATCGTGCACCATCTTTGGTATCTCTTGAATTTTGGAGTAATTCAGCATGCATTACCCTGTTTGGCCTACCGTTGTCTACTGGACCATTGGGGTTATGTGTTAGAAGATTCATTTAAAGGCGATTTTGCACGATGGATGGTTACTGTCAGCGGTGATGTGACATACAATGTTCAGGTTATTGAGCAGTAGAGCCGACCACTCAAACTCGGGGAAACATTTTGACCATCCTCACATTTGTTTTTGGATCCTCAAGTATAGGCTAATATGTTTTTCATATTGAGTAACTGTAACATTTTAGCATTTTGTGCGTGCGTGTGTGTGTGTGTGTGTGTGTGTGTGTGTGTGTGTGTGTGTGTGTGTGTGTGTGTGTGTGTGTGTGTGTGTGTGTGTGTGTGTGTGTGTGTGTGTGTGTGTGTGTTCAAAGCTGTTGTGACCGACGTACCGTCGTAAAAACTGTTTAAGATGGTGCCTTGCTTTGGCAGGAACTGGTCTCTGAACTGTGTTACTAATGGGATTCGTTGATGTAGTATTTTACTGATGATATATAAATAAATATAGTTTACATATGGTGCATGAATTTCCGAATATGACGTTAAAGTCACGTCGTCGAAGGCCAGCAATCTACACACCCAGCACCAAAAGAACCCTCTACTGTGGGCCTACTAGTTGTTTCCCCTTTCATCATTGCTACTTAACAGGCACTGGGCCAAACTGTGCCACAACCTAATGACAGTACCCCATGCCATGGCGTTGTTTTCATCAGATAACAGGATAATGTCAAAAGATCCAACTCATCCTTAGTGCCAAGGTGTGTTTGTTGTTTTTTTTAAATATGTTTTTCATTGACTGATTGAATAATGACTTTACGATCTCTTGCACATTGAGTCCATTTGACGGTATACAAGACCATACTCACGCATGTCCGTATCGTTCTTACAGTGTTTTCATTGACTGACGGGAAAGTTGAGTTTACTGTACTCTCTCGACTTTCATATCGTTCTTGCAGTTTTTTTCCTTTGACTGACAGAGGACGATATTGTAAGTTACAATACAACATGCCGAATTGACATACATTACACATGACTTTCGACATTATTCTGCATAATTTTAATTGCTTTGAAGGGTGCTATGCTCTGGAGTACTCATGTATTTGTTTTCTTCTTTGAATTTATGTGATATTATTTTTTGTTATTGCGAAAGGCTGCATCAATTGGCATGCATACTATGTGGAAGGCATTACTTACATCAACTTACCGATCAAAAAGGTCCGTACAAAGAGCACGTAGACTTTCTTTGTAAGGTCACGTTTTCTACCTTCGACTAGCAACATAGTTACGTGATCAATTCGTATGACACTTCGAAATAAAATACTTAGAAGCTGGATTTTGTTTATTGATGTAAAAAGAACAATTTTTGTCATTCGTTACACCTATTTACACCAGAAAATCTTTAAAATTAGCATCTTTTTGGTTCCCAAAGCATCAACATTTTTATAAAGAACCAAACCTGTGCCGTTAACCCATTAGTTAGTTGATAAAAGGTTGACACATTTTTGAAAACACATTGAGTGGTTTGATATCTTCTGTACAGTCTTACTTCATTTCTAAAGGTTTTAATCGCTAACGCTTCCATAACTGACACAAATGCGAGTGGTGAAAAAGAAAATCCACATCAAATACCGTGCAATGTATCAAACCGTTCAAGAGTCTTGTTCCATACGTAAAACAGTTTGAGCCATTCTACTAAATCATGAATACACTTACAAGACATGAGCTAGCGCCACATACGTCCAAGCATGCTTTTGTTACGTCACAAACAAAAACATTAACTTCAAAATCAAGGGCTTAACAACCACCCTCTGCAATAAATAAAAAATGTCAATCTATTTGCTGCTGTGCTTTTTCGAGGCAAGGTAATCTTTTCTTATTTTTGACTCTAAGACAGCTTGTCTTTATGAAAAGAGACCAAATGGTATGTGTGTGTGTGTGTGTGTGTGTGTGTGTGTGTGTGTGTGTGTGTGTGTGTGTGTGTGTGCGTGCGTGCGTGCGTGCGTGCGTGCGTGCGTGCGTGCGTGTGTGTGTGTGGGTCTTAGGGCAAATTACGTGTTTTTTTTTTCAAAAGTCTACTGTGCTCCTGGAATTTAACCATTTCTTAAAATTTCTCAATGCGTTTGTTGATCACTCTGTGTGTCTTAACTTGTCAGGAAAGAGTTTCATGTTCATTCAAAGGTAGAGAGGTCCCATGGAACAAAATGTGTTCATGATTTATTTCACAGCCTTGTTTTAGCCTGTTCTCTGTTGTGTGTGTGTGTGTGTGTGTGTGTGTGTGTGTGTGTGTGTGTGTGTGTGTGTGTGTGTGTGTGTGTGTGTGTGTTTGCACTAATTTCGACTCCAATTTATCTTTCAAACTGAAGAGATTGTGTTTCTTGTGAGCTAAGTCTTTCGCACAATCTATTTCAATATGTATAAAATCTGCACAGTCATATTTTCGAGAATTTTCTTGGTACAAAATAATCTGTTTCCAGTTTGGCTACACACACAAAATTAATCCAATTTCAAGTTTACGCATATACCTTTTTAGACCGCAAAATGTGCTATTATCATTGTCATTAAGGTGTGCTTGAAAAAGGTTTTCCGCTCTTTGCACAAACGTAATATAGTTCAGATTGAAGTTGTTGAAATTCCAGTATCCTGGACTGCGTAGAATGTCTCAACATTATTTCCAGTATTACTGAACAGGGATCAACATTTGGAAGGTTATGCTGGCTCTGAAAAGAAAATGCAAAGTTATATTACACTTTCTGAGAAAAAAACATAGGCAGGACCAGGGTCTGTTATTGCGTTGTTTCTTTATCATGTTTGAGATTGTTTTTCATCATGAAATGTCTTCTAACTATCAACAAATTTTTGATTGTGTGTAAACTTGTTTAAATAGCATCTTTCCACGATCCAACACTTCATGTTACTGATCTCGTGTATCCTGGTCTGTGGAGTGAGAAATGGAGGATAACAGCAGATCCAGCGTGAAACAACCAGATATTCCTGAATGAAAACTGTCAATGTTTCTCCAGATTAGACCCAAGAGACAAGAGACAACTGACTGCTTGGTGTATCAATACATTTTTAATAGACCCTCCAGGCATGTGACAGACATCATGATTCTACAGAGAAAACGGCCCATACTTGTATCAAAGTCTTCCTGCCTCTGTATTTTCACCATCTGTTCATTTTCAACGTGAGAATTCTGTGAATAAAGAACTTATTTTTGTTCGAACTTCTGAGCGTGTGCTAAGGATCATGTATCACCTTACAACAATTATGCGAAAAAATACCACGTATTGACTGCCTGTTTCATCCCTGACATTTCTGAGAAAACAAAGTTGCACACTTTTCTGAACAATCCATCTTTTGATGTGTAGGTCTGTGGAACACAGAGGGACAGTCAGAGGCACACTGGTTTCACTTTCCGTTTTACGTGCAACAGGCAACTGCTGGAAAGGCGTTAGTGATTTAAATTCCCATCTTTTATACATCTCTCTCTCTCTCTCTCTCTCTCTCTCTCTCTCTCTCTCTCTCTCTCTCTCTCTCTCTCTCTCTCTCTCTCTCTCTCTCTCTCTCTCTCTCTCTCTCTCTCTCGCTCAGGGCTATAAATCAGGTTTATTTGCAGACAAACCACAACTGATAGCTAATGATTTACGAGAAACAGTTACAGCCAACACACCCACACACAAACACACACACACACACACACACACACACACACACACACACACACACACACACACACACACATATATACACACACACAAATACACACACAAACACGCGCGCGCGCGCGCGCGCGCGCGCGCGCGCGCCCGCCCCCACCCACACACACATGCACGCACGCATTTGCACGCACAGGCGTGTCTGCCCTTACTTTTATGGACATATATTTTGAAGTATATGTGATCTCTTTGGCTCTAATGAACATCTCTCTCTCTCTCTCTCTCTCTCTCTCTCTCTCTCTCTCTCTCTCTCTCTCTCTCGCTCTCGTGTGTGTGTGTGTGTGTGTGTGTGTGTGTGTGTGTGTGTGTGTGGTGTGTGTGTGTGTGTGTGTGTGCGATTTAAATTCCCATCTTTATACGTACTCTCTCTCTCTCTCTCTCTCTCTCTCTCTCTCTCTCGCTCAGGGCTATAAATCAAGTTTATTTGCAGACAAACCACAACTGATAGCTAATGATTTACTAGAAACAGTTACACCCACACACACACACACACACACACACACACACACACACACACACACACACACACACACACACACACACACACACACACACACACACACACACACACACACACACACACACACACACACTCACACAAACACACACACAAACACACACACACACACACACACACACACACACACATACACACACACACACACACACACACACACACACACACACACACACACACACACACACACACACCCTGCACACACATATACACAAACACGCTAGCGCGCGCACTTGCACACGCACACGCACACATACACACATCATCTCTGATGAAAGGGAAAAAAGGTACTATTGAAATTCTTAAATCCCTGAGAAAACTGAATTGTACAGACTGTGGTATATTTTGGAAAATGTTTGATACACAGATAAAACCTCTTCTTACTTATGCAGCTGAAATTTGGGTGCAGATGGAAAAAGTACATACGTATGCTATGAAGCGTTTCCTTCAAGTACCTATTCATTCATCCAACACCGTTTTATATGGAGAAATGGGCAGATACCGTTTGTATATAAGTACATTTGTGAAAATGTATAAGTAAGTACTGGTTGAAGATCTTGAAGCTACCCCAGTCCCGTTTCAGCAGGCAAGCCTATGATATGATGCTTTTAGAAATGGAAAAAAGGTAAAGAAAACTGGGCTTATAAAGTAAAGAAAGTCCTTTCAGAACAGGGTTTTGGAATAGTGTGGATGACCCAGGAAGTAGGAAATGAGCAACAGTTCATTGCGGAATTTAAAGACAGGCTTATTTGTTCTTTTAAACAGAATTGGCACTCAGATATGGAAAGTAAAGAAAAATATCGCTGGTTTTTTCTCATTTAAGAATGTGTTCCATCCTGAAAAGTTTCTCAGTGTCATAACAGATAGATGGCACAGAATAAATTACGCAAGATTTAGGTTGAACTTTAGGTTTTAATGCGCGAACAAAAGATGGTTTGAATGTGAAACATCCACAGAATCTCCTTGTCCTGCATGTAGACATATTATTGATGACGAAGAACACTTTCTGTTCCACTGTACAGCTTATAATGAAGTGCGGACAAATTGTTCATTTTTTCCAGTTAGATATAGAAAAAAAGACAAAATGTCGCTGGCGTGTTATCATCAGATGATGAACTTGTAATTAAATCAGTTGCGAAATTCATCGCGGAAGCATTGAAAATTAGGCAGATGAAGGATAGTGAAGTTTAAGATAATACATTATAAGAGATATCTGAATGAATATTATCATTCATCGCATGTGGAAGAGATCAGTAAAATACAATGACATCATTCATTTTTGAGTGGATGGTCGAGTCAGTTTTTTTTTTTTTTTTTTTTTTTTTTTTTTTTTTTTTTGAAGAAGTTGAAGAGATCGGTAAAATACAATGTCATCATTTGATTGAGTGGATGGTCGAGTCAGTCTTAAGGTTGTGTGTGTGTGTGTGTGTGTGTGTGTGTGTGTGTGTGTGTGTGTGTGTGTGTGTGTGTGTGTGTGTGTTTTTAACTTTACTGCATTACTCCTGTGCGTGAGGTGAGGACATAACGAAATGTTACGAATTTATTTGTTTTTGTTAACTTTGGATTTGATACACACTCGGAATGAAAGTGTACTATTTTTGCAGGAAAGGAAGAGGGAAATGTTTTTGTTCTGTTACCTCTCCCCCCTTGTCAAAAGACCTCATTGGTAAGTGCTTTTCATCATTTCTGAGAACTGCGACGTTTTTTTTGTTTTTTTGTTTTTTTTTTTTTTTCACCCACATGGGTGTGGACATTGGGGCATACCGCAATGCGATCGGTACATTTTCACCCAAATTAGCCAACCTGTTATTAGAGAGGAGAATGTGCAAGAGATCCCGTGCATCCCTTGAAGCATTTTGTGGCAAGGTACACAGTGGATTGGACATCACTGTCTTTTTTGTGTGGATGGGCCTGTTCGCGTAGTGTACCGTTCTGTGTTTATGGCATCACGTGCACGGGTGTGAACTGTGTCATAGTTTTGGCATGAGAAACTCAGTGTCTCCACTGACTGTGGACAAGGATTCCCTTCCGCACCTTAGCTACCGTGACAGTTTATCAGATAGGCCAACATTCTCTTTTGTGACAGCACCTTGTGCTACATATGACAGCCTTTCTGTACACCACCACCAGACCTGCGTTTCTTGTTGCTGCTGTCCGGACAAGTGGAAACCAACCCGGCCCAGCTTTTTGGAAAACTCAAAGAAGGCTCCTGTTGACATACAGTGTGAACAATCAGAGAGAATGGAAGGCAAACTGAACACGTTAATTGACATGATGAATGATACAAGGTCCCAGTTTATTAGCCATGTACAGCGTTTAGAGGACAATATCAATGAGAAATATGAACGTTTACATCATCAGTTCATACAAATACAGAACGTTGTCTCCACGTTGCAGTCATCAGTAAAGAAGACTAGTGAACAGCTGGGTCACATGAAAGAAGATCAGTCAATTTGATTCCAGACTGAGAGACATCTTGAAGATGAACTGGAGAGGCAGCAGTGCTATTATCAGCGATCCAACTTGCTGCTGTATGGAATTCGAAAAGAGGAAGGCGAATCCACGACCGATGTATGGAGTGATTCAGCATCTGAATCACTACTTCCATCAGAAAAGCTGGACGATGGACGACATTGACAGGGCACACCGTCTTGGCTTACCATCTCCCAACTCCAGCAGGCCACGCCCGGTCATTGTGAAGTTCCACAGATGGAGGGACGCCATGGTTGATATGAAAGACCGCGAGGGGAAGAGCCAGATGCGGGACTCGGACGGCATACGAGTGGCAGGGGACCTGACGAGGCGGCAGAGGAACACCATGGCGCAGCTCCATCAGGAAGGCAAGCATGGCTACTATTCCAGAGACAAGCTGATCGTCACAGAATCCCGAAGACACCCAGACAGCAGTTACAGCCGTGACAACAGGCCCCACTCCAGTCTTTACCCCGCTGATCATCGCCCCTCTGTTACCACCCTTTTCCCACCAGTGTCCCGGCCCGTACCTACGCTGATGCTGTGGCACAAAGCCAGGACACCACAGCTGCCTGTCCCCATCAGATGGAAGATGCCGACGACGCCGGTCTCTCCGAGGATCACACGCAGGACACAACACCAGGTGGAGTGCAGCACCGGGCCAATGCAAACAGTCCACAATATGCAGGAGACGAGGACGACACAGCCGAGGAGGGTACCAGCTTCTAGCCGTTCTCATCGCCTCCCCGTGGTCATGGTTGGGGCTCCCCTCTGAGGACTCCGACGGAGCAATCAGCAAGTTTAGCCACGGCAAAGAAAGACGCCAGTGGAGGGAGGGGACGAGGGAGGTCACGTTTGGTGGGACAGCCACGTTCTGAGTGCAATCAGCCACCCCCGGCGACACCTGTGCGAACCAGAAACCAGGTCTGCTCTCTCAGCGTCCAACCAAGCAACACTTCCCAAGGATTGGCACCGGAACACACCAACTCAAAATTCTGGCATGCCGAATTCCAGTTGTGTGAAATAGCAATTAAGCCATCACCCTAGCTTTGATCCTTTTGCCGACTTAATAGTGACACAACAAATCTCAAACTGTTTTGAACTCGATGATAACTCTGATGTGAGATGTGACAACTGTTATGACAATAATGCGCATGTCGGCATTAGTGTCGATGATAATGACTGTCCACTGTCCGAAGTGACTCAGTGTGACCGCTCTGACAGTGCTGTTGAATCAGCCCTGTTCGGACATCAGTACACATCAAAGACTACGTTTTGCGTCATTTAATGTAGATGGCATATGGAGGATTGCGAATGAGCTTGATTTACCCCATTTTTTGTTGCAAAGTATGACTTTGTCCTCTTATTGGAAACTTTTTCCCACACATTTAGCTCCTTCAAATGATCATTTAGCTCCTTCACATTTAGCACATATTTCACCTGTTATTAAAGTATCAGACAGTGCACATGGTCGTCTATCAGGTGGTGTTTTCCTTGTTCGAAAATCACTTAGTAAATATGTACGTAGAGTTGAATGTGAAATGGACAATATTGTTATTCTGAAAGTGCCCCGCCAGCTCATGGGAACCATGTCTGGTTGCTTGGTAACTGGAGTTTACATTCCCCCTGAAAACTCGCCTTATTACCAGGAAACGGACATTTATAATGGTGTTAGTCTGTTGGATGACTGCTTGCTCGATCTTGGAAATGAATATGATGATGTTCCAATTATGATTTGTGGAGATTTAAACTCACGAACTGGTTCCCTAAATTCACAAAAAGTAAGGTACCAAAGGAATTTTATGATTTACGAGCACCTGTTGACATGGAGGATGCCACTAATTCCCATGATAGATTACGTACGTCTTCAGATAGCATAGTCAACCCTTTTGGTCGCTTGTTACTATCTGTATGTGACCAGTATGAGCTCTGTATCTTGAATGGATTGAAATCGAAGTCTTTTTCGGGGGAATATACATATATATCTGCAACTGGATGTAGTGTTGTTGATTACTGTTTGATTTCAAACCGATTGCTAGAAAGATGTTATTGCTCTAACGTTGTTCCTATGGTTGAATCGAAGCATGCTGTTCTCCCAAAAAACTTAATTTTACCCATTAAGTCGTGTCAGTATGCATGTATAAATGGGATGAGAACAAGTATGAAACGTTCTCTGACCTGATTGCATAATGAACATGTGAAAAACATCATGGACGAAGCTGTATCACTTATTGAAATTGATATAAATCAAGCACTAAGCAAATTCAACGAATGCTTTACATAATTATGCTGGTGAATGTATGAAACTACTATACATGTTGGGACAGAAAAGAGAAAAAGATGGTACGATCTTGAATGTAAACAGACTAGGACTCTTTTGCGCAGGAAACTGCACCAGTTCGGCAGATCTCACCTCTATACCGTCAGAATAGCCTATTCCGAGAAAAGAAGGCAGTACAAAGAGCTAATTGAATGTAAAAAGAAGTCTTACAAGGAAAATGTTTTGCATTCCTTGCACGACAATTTGAACAATCCAAGAAAGTTCTGGGATACAGTCCGTTATGCATCACCCTCAGCTAGAGAACAAAACACAATAACTAAAACTGAATGAACAGTAAATAAGTGGGGTAGTCTTTGCTCCCATAAGGAAACCTAACACAGAGTAACTTTTATTCAAGATTGGCACAGCCTTTAAACTTGAATAAAGTCAGACAAATAGAAAGACGAACAATCTAATAGTGGGGGAAAAACAAGTGCAGGCCAACAACTAAATTGTCTTCATAGTAATGACTTGGCAAAACTTTGAACTTGCAGGGGGGGGGGGGGGGGGGGGGGGGGGACAGCAGGAGGTGGAAGATGTAAAAACTGGGAAAAATGAAATTAAGAAAATATGAAAACTCTTCACTGGCTGCATAAGGGAACCATCGCAATCCCTTTTAAAGGCAGATATATTTGTATTGCCTGCTCCGAGGCCTTTCGTCCGCTGGGTCGGAAACTCATCAGGGAGACACGGCTGGCTGTATCTGCGCTCCTGGCGTCAAATAGAGACACACCACAGTCCACAATACCGTGGTGTTCTCACCACCAAGGGTGCAAAAAAAAATCCAATAGCACCCCCCAAAGCAGCCAACGAAGAGTAGTAAAGGAAACCAAATGAAAGGGTGGGGAGGAAAAAAGTTGCTGAAAAACTACAGATATTATGCAGATAGTATATAAATGTAGGGGGCAATCTTTGAGCCTATGCTTGAGGATCCACCCAAAGATGCAAGGGAGACCAGAAGACAAAACACACAAGACAGACAGAAACAAACAAATACAAGTAACCTCGATTTAATCAAAACGAAATCAGAAATGACATGAGGCAGGGAACAGCAAACAATGAACAGTAAATAAGTGGGGTAGTCTTTGCTCCCATAAGGAAACCTAACACAGAGTAACTTTTATTCAAGACTGGCACAGCCTTTTAAACTTGAATAAAGTCAGACAAATAGAAAGACGAACACAATCTAATAGTGGGGGAAAAAAACAAGCGCAGGCCAACAACTAAATTGTCTTCATAGTAATGACTTGGCAAAACTTTGAACTTGCGGAGGGGGGGGGGGACAGCAGGAGAAGAAAGATGTAAAAAAACTGGGAAAATGAAATTAAGAAAATATGAAAACTCTTCACTGGCTGCATAAGGGAACCATTAGGTTTCCTTATGGGAGCAAAGACTACCCCACTTATTTACTGTTCACTGTTTGCTGTTCCCTGCCTCATTTCATCTCCGATTTCGTTTTGATTAAATCGAGGTTACTTGTATTTGTTTGTTTCTGTCTGTCTTTGTGTTTGTCTTCTGGTCTCCCTTGCATCCTTGGGTGGATCCTCAAGCGTAGGCTCAAAGATTGCCCCCTACATTTTATACTATCTGCATAAATATCTGTAGTTTTTCAGCAACTTTTTTCCTCCCCAACCTTTCATTTGGTTTCCTTTACTACTCTTCGCTGGCTGCTTTGGGGGGTGCTATTGGATTTTCTTTTTTGCACCCTTGGTGGTGAGAACACCACGGTATTGTGGACTGTGGTGTGTCTCTATTTGACGCCAGGAGCGCAGATACAGCCAGCCGTGTCTCCCTGATGAGTTTCCGACCCAGCGGACGAAAGGCCTCGGAGCGGGCAATACAAATATATCTGCCTTTAAAAGGGATTGCGATGGTTCCCTTATGCAGCCAGTGAAGAGAGTTTTCATATTTTCTTAATTTCATTTTCCCAGTTTTTACATCTTCCACCTCCTGCCCCCCCCCCCCCCCCCCCCCCCGCAAGTTCAAAGTTTTGCCAAGTCATTACTATGAAGACAATTTAGTTGTTGGCCTGCGCTTGTTTTTCCCCCACTATTAGATTGTTCGTCTTTCTATTTGTCTGACTTTATTCAAGTTTAAAAGGCTGTGCCAGTCTTGAATAAAAGTTACTCTGTGTTAGGTTTCCTTATGGGAGCAAAGACTACCCCACTTATTTACTGTTCATTGTTTGCTGTTCCCTGCCTCATTTCATTTCCGATAAAACTGAATGGTTCGAGCATTTCACCAATGTTTTCAACGCCACTGGCAGTGACCGTAGTGATGATGGTAGCATTGAGGGTAATGAAAGATGCTAATTTTGATGCTCATGATGCAGCCCAAGTCACATTTAATTGTGACACACTGAATGAGGCAATCACTACAGGAGAAATTCGGGAGGCAGTACGAGCACTCAAAAGCCGAAAAGTTGCAGGCCCGGATGGTCTCATAGGAGCGTTTTTTTTTTAAATGGTATAGAACATATTTTGCCTTTCCTATTGAAATTCTCAGACTACCTGTTTGATCAGGGATTGTTCCATGAATGTCTTTGTCAATCATCCAGCCCCTGCATAGAAAGGGTGACTTAAATATTCCTGACAAATTATCGAGGGATCTTAATATTTGTAGTAAACTGTATAGGTTTATATTAAACAAACGCATCTCAAGATGGATTGATGTAAATGGTATTTTTGGTGAGGAGCAAGCTGGGTTTAGGGAAGTTATTGTACAGCAGACCATGTTTTCACTATGTTCGCTATAGCTCAAAAGCAACTTTTGAGGCATAGAAAACTTTATGTGGCATTTATAGATTTCCGCAAAGCTTTCGACACTGTGTGCAGAGGGAAATTGTGGGCTGTTTTACGCAAGTCTGGATCGCAAGGCAAGATATTTAATGCTCTTGGATCCATTTATCATGTCGTTAAACCAACGGTACGTGTTCATGGTGAATTAACTGATGTATTTATGTGCCCACGAGGCTTGAAGCAGGGAGAGGTGTGTTCACCAGTTCTTTTCTCCTTATTCATAAATGAGCTCACAAAGACGTAGTTCATTTTGGCCGACATGGTATCCAGTTGTCTCCAGACTTTATCCAAATATTGATACTGTTATTTGCTGATGACGTGGCATTAATATCTGACAGCATCATTGGCCTTCAGACACAGCTGAACATCCTGTCTGATACAGCAGAACTACTGGGTCTTATTGTAAAAATGGATAATCAAATGTTATTTTTCGTAACGGCGGACACTGGGTGGCGAATGAAAAATTGTGGTTTAATGGAAATGAACTTAAAATTGTGAACATGTAGAAGTACCTGGGCATTTATTTGTCAACAAGATTGAGTTTTGTGTATACGATGTCTAATCTTGCAGAAAGGGCCAAGAAGGGAACAGTAGCATTGATAAGAATGTTGTGGTCCATTGGTGAACACTCACCTAAGATCTTTTTTAAGCTTTTTGATAGCCGAGTACAGCCGATCCTTACTCATGGATCTGAAATATGGGGTTTAGCTGAAAATCAAGAATTAATCGAGAAGGTCCACTTGTTTGCACTAAAACGATTGATGGGTGTTAACCCGAAATCGCCTAAACATTTGATATACGGCGAAACAGAGAGATATCCCCTAAATGTTAAACGAATTTGAAATGTTTCAAGTTCTGGTTAAGCCTTGTTTACATGGACGACAATAGATATCAAAAGAAAGCTTACCATATGCTACTCAGCCTACAGAGTCAAAACTGTCAAACTTGGGCATTTAAAATTAGAAATGTTTTGTATAGATTTGGGTTTGGAGTAGTCTGGGAAGCTCAAGGGGTCGGAAATATATGAGTATGTTTATGGCAACTCTTAAACAGAGACTTGTAGATAGTTTTCAACAGGATTGGCATGCGAAATTGGAGTCATATACTTTCTATAATGTTTACGCGTCTTTCAGACAATCCCTGTCAATTAGTACTCATTTATGTCAAATTATGAACATCAGGGTGCGTAACACGCTTTCCAGGTTTAGAATTAGGATGTCCCCACTCAGTTGTCATTTTATGCAGTACAAAGTTGGCTCGAGCACAGACGTTAACTGTCCATTTTTGTACCAATGTTCCAGAGACAGAAGTCCATTTTTTGCTTGTTTGTCATACATATGAAACTCTTCGAAAAGAACTGATTCCAAAAAAAAGTACTATATCCGTCCATCTACGTTTAAATATGTATTGCTACTCTCCTGTAACAATGAAATAATTGTAAGAAAAATTGCCTTATTTATTTTCAAAGCCTTAAAGTTGAGACAAGAAAGAATGAATGTGGTTACATGCTGTTAATACTGTGTTTTCATTAACCTCACTCCATCGTATGGGCGATTGGCCTGACAATTAAGCATTCGTGACTCTCTCTCTCTCTCTCTCTCTCTCTCTCTCTCTCTCTCTCTCTCTCTCTCTCTCTCTCTCTCTCTCTCTCTGTCTTCGATAGGAGGATCGCTTATTCTATGTCTGCGTGTGCTGATTTTTTTTTTTCTTTTAGTAATGAGTTTCTTTATTCTTGTTTGTTGTTTCAATCGCTTTTTTCCTTTAAAGTCATCTACGCCTTAAATGTTAATGGATGAACAACTCATCAACTTCTGAATGTATTTGTGAGATATATGTGTGTTTGTTAAACGTTTGTTTTGTAACTCGTTGTTGCTAATCATGCTTAGTTAGTCCCCTTAGCGAGGCAGGGGCCGGATATAAAAAGTATGTGTTTG
>JADBJO010007210.1:72500-91476 GCA_016801955.1 Conus betulinus
CGTGTTATCATCAGATGATGAACTTGTAATTAAATCATTTGCGAAATTCATCGCGGAAGCATTGAAAATTAGGCAAATGAAGGATAGTGAAGTTTAAGATAATACATTATAAGAGATATCTGAATGAATATTATCATTCATCGCATGTGGAAGAGATCAGTAAAATACAATGACATCATTCATTTGAGTGGATGGTCGAGTCAGTCTTCTTTTTTTTTTTTTTCCCCCAGATTGAAGAGATCGGTAAAATACAATGTCATCATTTGATTGAGTGATTGAGTGGATGGTCGAGTCAGTCTGTGGTGTGTGTGTGTGTGTGTGTGTGTGTGTGTGTGTGTGTGTGTGTGTGTGTGTGTGTTTTTAAACTTTACTGCATTACTCCTGTGCGTGAGGTGAGGACATAACGAAATGTTACGAATTTATTTGTTTTTGTTAACTTTGGATTTGATACACACTCGGAATGAAAGTGTACTATTTGTTTGCAGGAAAGGAAGAGGAAGAGGGAATTGTTTTTGTTCTGTTACCTCTCCCCCCTTGTCAAAAGACCTCATTGGTAAAGACGTATTTCAGCCGCTCTGGTAAATTTCTATTTGTATCAACTGTAAATCAGTCGTTCAGCATGCCTGTGGAAGGTCTCCCATCCACTGTAGAAGCCACATTCAATGCTGCACTGGAAGAAATGGCATTGTCGTCATTCAAAATAGAGGGCAGAGGAAAACAAACTGTAGTCGTTCTGCGGTTCACTTCAAGTACCGAACAGCCCCCAACTACCCAAACTCAAGGCCACAGCATGGCGTATCGTCGCAAGTGCCCGTCACAGCTGAACAGGGATAGGCAGCGAGCAGAGACTTACAGAAGCAACCAAAGGAAAAAGGCGAGTGAAAGTTTATGTTCTCCGTCTGGGTTATTTTTTGCCGACACCTCCTAGTGTATTTTACCACATTGACAGAACCAGCGAAAGTCGTATTGCATGTAATGAGGTTTTCGAGAGTGACAAACATCTTCCTCTGTCTGTAACCCAGCCTGCAGAAGAAACACGCCACTGTGACATGCAGACAGAGATTGATTTGGAACAGTGTGACAGAGAATCTGTGACAGCTGCACACGATATAGTGTCGGCCTTGGATTTTGGTTCAGTGCAACCAAGCGCTGATCAAGACAGTGTTGATGAATGCTGTGATGTGGTTTGTGATCAGGACAGGCCTCCGGCGAATAACCAACAGAGCGACCCTCCAGAGAGCGTGACTAGTTGACATTATGTCGTACCTACAAGGAATGTTAAGAAACATGGAAAGTGTTCATTATGTTGAGAGAGGGAATGTGCAACTGACTTCCAGCACCAATTCAGATGTGGAGGAAGGAAATCTTGTTGACAGTGGTTAAACGTTTTGGAAGTATCAATGACAATCACATCTGTATTCGATGTTTGTTAATTATTTCCGTGACTCGGTTTCCTCATCACGATGTTTGCTTTCTGTCATTTGTGGTTTGCGTGCATTTGTTAATCGTCATGTTCGAACAGCCCGCCCCCACCATAACCGCTGCATGAGAATGGGCTTTGTAAGCTTAACTCATTAAATCATTCTCTTCTCTCTCTCTCTCTCTCTCTCTCTCTCTCTCTCTCTATCTCTCTCTCTCTCTCTTGTTGTTTGAGATGTGATCACTTTGCACGTGCGCAGGGCACGTTGGTTGGAAGTGAGCTTTTGGGCAGTCAGTCGTGTTGTGGCCACTGGTTCAGTATGTAACAGTCTGGATATGCTTGTGTAGGCAAGATTATTGTTTACCAGCAGTAGGGTTGGTGTATGGCCAGTGTGTAGTGTTGGTTGGTCTCTGCCGGAGGGTAGGTGAAGTTGTGCAATGGTCGCTGTGTCATGGTAGTGGTCCAGGGTTGAGATAGTGGACTGAGGTTTGTCAGTATGTGCTGACTTTGTTCAGCAAGTAGGGGTTGGCCTGCAAGTCTGTGTGACTGACCAGTGATCCTGTAAAGATTCTCTGTTTTTCGTCGTCAGGCCTGACCAGTACCTGGTGTGTCCCTTTGTCATGTCTTGTGTGAAGTGCTCCTCTTGTGGTCGGCCTGTTTGTGTGTGTGTGCGTGTGTGTGTGTGTTCGTGTGTGTGTGTGTGTGTGTGTGTGTGTGTGTGTGTGTGTGTGTGTAACTATGGATGTGATGTTTATGATTTGATAACAATGGGGAAATACTATGTTGCTAAGCCCATGATGATTATGCTAATGACTATGCTATGGTGGATTAGGCTGATGGGGCAAAGCATAATGGGATTAGAGATAGTGAGCTTGATGGTGGAGAGATGGATTGATTATGATATTGTCAAATGTGGTTGTTGATATTGAGGAGATGGGAGAGATTTGGCCACTTGATAATGTTGGAGTGGCTATGATACCATAGAGTGTATTATTCAATTACCGATGGAGAGGCATGGTTGGCTGTCTTGGTTAGTAATGCCAGAGAGTTGGATAAAGGGATTGTTAGCTAATTTGGCAGTCAGCTATGAATATGTGGCACCACTTAGATGAAGTGTGGTGTATATGGGGCACTATTGTGGATGCACAAAGACTATGGAGATTATTGTGGGCAGTTTCAAGTGGGGGGATATGTATGATTTAAATGGTATTCCGCACATATTAAGTTTGTTTGGTGATGGAATGGAGATGTAGCTATTTGGCTTTGATGTCCATTCTTCATCCCATTTTATCCCATTTTATGGCAAACATAGAATTGGGGCGATGGTATGTGCGACAGTGTTATATTGCAGTTGTAGGCCTTTAAACACTGGGCAAGGGAGTTGCCCCAATGAATAAATCTAGATTTTGTTTACTCAGGCAAAGTTTTCCTGATTGAGGAAAAACGGTATGATGATGGAAAAGGATCAAGCTCTGTGTTGTCAGTGACTCTGGGGTCTGGCCCCACTAAGGGAAAGAATTCCATGGGACAGTTATTGAAAGTGCTATGCAATCATGGAGTTTGAAGGGGTGATTTGACTTCTTACCGCGAGGAGGTTGAAAGGAGAGGGTGCAAACTGAAGTCATGGTGCCAACAGTGTTGTGCAGCATATTCTAGTGGGGGGAGTATGGTAGTCGTGATGGCAACATAGGTTGACACACGTAACAGTTTGTTCTGGGACAATGCTACATAACAGATGCTGTGTTTTCAGAGAGCACCATCCCAATTTTTCCCGGCAATGACTTAATGTGGAGGCACCTAGTCTAGAGCGTCCATGGTGGTGTGAGAGGCCTGCTACCAGAGGTGGACCCTACAGCCTGCAGTGCCGGAAGCTAAACCTTCCCTAGCCCAAGTCTGATGGTGCCTCCCATTAGTAGCTGATCCAGTCCTGTGCTCAGGCGCCCCCCCTCCCCCCCCCCCCCCCCCCCCCCAACCAACCCCTGCAGGCTTTCATTCCGCCTGAATACCTGTCAAACTGTTCGTATACTTGGAGCTGCCCCAAGAGCATCTCTGGCAGCAGAGGTCCTGTCCACCCCAGATTGTGCCTGGGTAAGGCAGCAGGCATCCAGCTACCCGCCCAGGTGCTCATGAACCATCCAGTTCCTGGTGAGGTATTGGTGCTTGACAGCTGCCCTATCTGTGCCAGCCAGGGTGGGGCAGTGAGGGGCCAGCCATCCACCCTGATGCCTGAGCATAGGATGTGAGGAGGAGAGATCGACAACTCAAGTCTTCGAGCAGTCAGTATTTAGTATTGGCATAAGTGTGGTGCTCTGCCTGATACCCTTTAAGGGTTGATAGTAGTCCAGTATTGGGCAGTGGGTGGCACTGTTGAGAATTTCATTGTTGTCCTCATCTCTGTCGTAGTCCTCATCCTCATCGTCGTCTTCATCTTCGTCGTCGTCTTTGACTTTGTCGTCACTAATAGTCGGCTGCAGTTTTTTTTTTAAGTTGTTTTGTTGATACACCCCTCCTTAGCAATTTTTTAATTGGTGTATTTTGATGATGTCACCGTGTTGATGTAATTGTGAGATGTTCGGCTGGAAACGAATTTGGTGTGCATGAGGTGACATATAGTCAGTCTAGTCACTTTGGGGAGAATGCAGGAGCAAAGGATCATTAGTGTCCGTCAGTTGTCTCTCTCTTGTTTCCTCCTTTTTGAGAATCCCTCCACATCATATGTCATCCACGTGAGTCCCAATAGTTGCGGGATTCAAACTCGCTCATAGGGAGCTGGCCTGGTCCCTCGGGCTCATTCTTGTGCGGGTGGTGGCACTGCCCTGGTGTCACAGTGTCATTCACTGTAGCGTCAACACTTTAGGTCCTTTACCTTTGCACTCAGTGGCCCGCCTCGCCTCCCTGGTGTGACGCCAGACCTGAGTGTTTCCATTAGTGGCAAGGAAAGCCATAAGGTCTCAGGGTAGTCACCTTTGGTGCACTGTGTGAAGCTGAGTCGATCGCAGTGGTTGTGGGTTGTTCCCCTTGACTGTGGTGCTGGCAACGTTCATTTGTTGATATTGTTTGTTTTCCCCTTGTTGTGAGTGATGTGTGTATAAATAAAAGTGATTGGAAGTGTTAATTCTTGTTTTGTGTGTTTTCATCCAGGGGAAATAGTTAAGAGAGGTAAGGTGGTCGGATGTCCGGCTTAGCGACCATGACATTATAGCTGATTGCTTCCTTGTATTTCTGATAGTTTTTTTTTTTTTTTAACATTTTTTTTCAATAACTTGTTTTTAATTCTTCAAAGAGAACAGATTGTATGACATCACATTCATTTCAAAGTTTTATGTTTAGTAGGCATGAGAACATTAACTCACAAAGATGTCGACACACGCATATACGCACACCCACACACACATGCATACACACATACATGGACAGGTAAGCGTGAACACTCATTACAATGTGCTTAAGTATATAGTGTCATGTCAGCTTGTAAAATATATAATGAAGGGGAAAAAATTGTACACAAGTCAGCCAGTTAATCTATGGAGGCCTACTTAAAATAAAGTTTTTTTTATAATAGGCCCAGTTGTTTTGGAAGATTTGGTGTTTAAAGATTATCTTTGCATTGTATTCCTCTATTTTGTATCGATATTTAAGTGATTTTATAAAATTTGAGACCACTGGACGAGTTTTATTTATTTTACATTTATAGATGTACATTTTTGCTAAAATAATATAAAATCAATGATATCATCTGTTTTCTCGTTACGTTCCGCTCCAAACAAAACGAGCATTTCTGTAATTTTCAAAATCAATGATATCTCACAGTTTTCTCTAAACAAGATTTCCAAAGCTTTCAAAAATTTTGAACGTGGGGACATTTCCATAATAAGTGATCAATCTTGTCTTTTTCTACTGCGCAAAAGGTGCATGAGTCACAGTTAATCACACCCATATTTTTAAGTAGTACATTAGTTGCTAATATTTTATGTACTATCCGGAGTTGAAACCATTTTAGTTTAACGTCTTTTATTTTATGTATCTTCAAGAAAACAACTTTCCAAGACATGTTAACGCCTAATTTGTCTTCCCACTTAAACAGCAGTTTGGTCTGATTTTGCTCTCGTTTAATATGTTGTAATATAATTTTGCACCCTTTTGAACAGAATAAATTGTTTTTAGTACCACAGGTATCTCGTCTGTAGTATTTTCATTTACTTTGAATTTTTGTTCGTCTTATGAATTTTTTAATAGATTGGATCCAACCAAAATACGTTATAAAATCGATGTCTAAGTTGTATTTCGTTCTCTGAATTCCATATAAGTTAAACATTCTCCATCTTCCTTAATGAAATGACCAATACAATATACACCTCTCTCAATCCAGTTTGTTCTGACTATGACCTTGTTTCCGACACATATTTTAGGGTTAAAGAAAACAGGTTCTGCTAATAACTCTTTCATACTTTTAACTTCAATTTTATTATAAATCATCTCATAAGCTTTAAATGTGTCAGACCAAAAAGGGTTAAAAAGCGCCCTCTGTTTGCCAGAAATCGGTCCGTAGTACTCGAGATGCTCCATACATGGGAAAATTGTTTTAACTATCTTGACCCATCTGTGATTACTTTTGTTTAACTTGTTTAACCAAGTTAGTTTGAGAGCAGTTATATAAAAGCGTAAATCAGGGATTCCCAAACCTCCCTCCTTGACAGTTTTAACAGTTGTCTTTCTACTGATTCTATCTGTTTTCCTCCCCACACAAACTGGAAACACATTTTTTGTAAGTTTTTTTTTATCATATGGTCAGGCGGATCTGGAAGCAAAATCCATAAGTGAATGAGCTTAGACAGAATAAGTGATTTTAGAACAGCAACTCGTCCAAGTGGTGTAATATTTCTTTGTGACCATATCTTGAAAAGAGCTTTCACTTCCAAAAGTTTATCACAATGGTTAATAGTCTCACACTCAGTTAAGTCATGCGTGAACCAAATGCCTAATATTTTAAACTTCTGCGGATTCCAAGATAGATAGTGTTCTCGTTACCCCTGCTCTGCAGCACACACTATCTAGCTCATGTTAATGACACTACCAATCAATAACCAAATATTCACAAGCGACAATTGAAAAATACTTAAACTAAAAATTGTCAACAAGAATGCACTTAACTATATGTGACTCCACCCCCTCCACGCGTCCCCCCCCCCCCCCCCCCTCTCTCTCTCTCTCTCTTTTTTTTTTTTTTTTTTTTTTTTTTTTTTTTTTTTTTTTTTTTGGTGCCCTTACTATATGGTGTGCAGGTTGTGTGCTCTCCTTGTTGCGTCGTCACATTGCACAGAAGTCTTGATTAATCTATATATGTATCTACAAACTTGTTTTTTTTGGTTTATCTTGTTTTTGTGCGCGCTTGATTTTTTTTTTTTTTTTTTTGGTATGGGTGAACTATGACGTTTCTTCAATGTACATTTATTGGAAGCTGTATATCTTACCTATTTCATGTGTGGTGTTGTGTATAGCTTATGAGGTCAGTTTCTGTTTGTGTCCAAATAATGAATTGCCTTGTGTGGATCATTTGTTTCAAAATTGAAAGCAAATTATGTTTGCCAGCTTTGGGCTATTCGTTTCATCTACAACTTTAATGAAAAAAGATGGATGATTTAAATAATTTCTTCTCTTAATTGTCAAGGGCTAGGAAATATGAAAAAAAGGAGGGATGTTTTTTCACTATCTAAAACAGAAATCATATTCTATTTATTGTCTTCAAGATACACACTTTGATAAAAAACTTGAAAATTACGTTAAAGCAGAATGGGGTTACAAATGCTATTTTGCCTCACACAATTCCTCCTCTAGAGGGGTTGCAGTTTTATTTAACAATAATTTTGAATTTAAAATCAATCACGTATAGAGAGATAATAATGGAAACTATATGATAATCTCATTGTCTACGATGGGAAAAGAGTTAATTCTCATAAATGTGTATGGACCAAATAAGGATAGCCCCTGATTTTTATAACATTTACAAAACACACTGAAAAACTATAGAAATAATAATATCATAGCTGTAGGAGATTGGAACTTAGTGTTAGACCAAACCATGATTATCTCAACTATAAACATATCAATAACCCAAAAGCAAAGGAAGAATTAGAAAACATGATGCTGGAATTAGAACTATCAGATGTATGGAGAGAATGTAACCCGGAATATAGACGTTTTACATGGCGAAAATTAACACCATTCCAACAAAGCAGGCTAGATTTCTTTCTACTGTCTGATTACTTGTACTCATATTATGAAGACTCCGATATTCTGCCTGGATATAGATCAGACCATTCGATTGTAACATTGAAATTAAAGTTTTATAAAGAAAGTAAGCGTAATATGTTTTGGAAATTTAATTGCTCCTTGTTAAAAGACCAAAAGTATGTTGATGAGATTAAGACAGAAATGAGAAATGTTATAAATGAATATGCATCTGAACACTATGACAGATCATCCCTATCTAATATCCCCCTTTCTGAAATTAAACTAAGTGTTTCAGATAAAAAATTTTTTTGACTTTATGCTTATGAAGGTACGGTCAAAACAATAGCTTATGCAACTATGAAAAAGAAAAAATCAACAGCAGAAGAAATAAAATTGGAACAAACTATTAGCAGTTTAGAAAAGAAGCAATTAAGAACAGAGGATGATAAAACAGAGGATGATAAGATTTCCCTGCAAAAAGCCCAGGAGGACTTAACTGTGCTTTGTGAAAGAAAAATGCAAGGAGTACTACTCAGATCAAAAGGCAAGATGGATAGCTGATGGCGAGAAGGTTTCCAAATATTTCTGTAATTTAGAGAAGAGAAATTACGTTTGTAAACGAATGGCGAAACTTGTTAAAGAAGATGAAATGGTTATTATGATCCTGAGGAAATAAAAGATGAAGTCATGCATTTTTATAAACATTTATATACTCCAAGGAAAGATTTGAAATCTTGCGAAATTGAAGAATTAGTGAAAGAAATTCCCTCGCTGTCACCAGAAGAAAGTCATGCATTAGAAGAGGCGATAACTTTAGAAGAAGCAGGTCAAGCACTAAAAAACATGAAAAATGGCAAGAGTCCAGGAACAGACGGCTTTGGTGCAGAATTTTTCAAATTTTTCTGGAAGCAGGTAGGCCCCTTTGTTGTAAGAGCATTAAATGAGTCATTTAAAGATGGAGAACTGTCGTCAACTCAAAAACAAGGCTTGATAATATGTATTCCTAAGGGAGATAGACCAAGAGAGTTTATCAAGAATTGGAGGCCCATATCTCTTTTAAATGTCATATATACAAAATAGGATCATCGTGCATTGCCAAAAGAATGCAAACAGTTTTGCCCAAACTTATCAATGAAGACCAGACAGGCTTTATTAAAGACAGATATATTGGTGATAATATTAGGCTCATTTATGACGTAATGCATTATCTAGATACAAAGAAGCTTGCTGGTTTGCTGTTAAACCTAGATTTTGAAAAAGCTTTTGATTGTTTGGATTGGCAGTTTATGTTCAAGGTCCTTAGATCGTTTGGATTTGGTCGCAATATTTGCAAGTGGGTAGGAACTTTCTGCCAAGATATAAAGTCTGCAGTTATTGTTATGGACAAATATCTAACTGGTTTAAAGTACAAAGAGGATGCAGACAGGGAGATCCAATATCTCCATATCTATTTATTTTAAGTGTAGAAATACTGGCGATAATGATAAGGGAAGACCCTGACATAAAAGGTATCAAAGTTGATAATAAAGAATTCAAAATATCCCAGTTTGCCGATGATACTCAATTAATGAATGGAGGCGATAAAACATCCTTTAAAAGTCGATGTATATAGTCAACAAATTCGGCAAATCTTCCGGCCTATTTCTTAATACAGAAAAAACTCAGGCAATCTGGTTGGGTAGGAAGAAAAATTCTAATGCAAATATATGTTTGTATTTCTGATAGTTGGTGAAGCTGACTGAGGGCCTGACTAGTTCGTTGTCTATATGTTTGGTAATGATCACACAATTTCAGTCTTCTGTCAGCAGCTGCACAATATAAATCTAAAAATGAATCAGGAACCCCTTTTGTCGTGATGACATCCCCATCCTCTGGCTACATAACTATGATAGCAAACCTGAGCCATGAACGTCCTGAATTGGTGTGCGGATACATCTGTGTGCCAGCTGGACATGTAATCATGGTCAGTTACAAAAAACCGACGTCAGGCCTTACCTACATCAGATTATTTCGACATGTCACAAGCTGTGATCAGGCCATTAGATGTTCCAGCCAAAAGACGAAAAATATGGTGTGGGATATTGAAACTGGAATTTCACCTGATGTTGCCCATGTTATTAATGCAACAAAGCTCAGTGTAGAAGTTGTTAGAAAATCATGCATTGTGGCTTTCTGCTTTCAACTTTTCTTTTCTTTCTTCTCTAGAAGTGAAGTACCTGACAAAGTGTCAAGTGGCTTATGGAACTGTTCGGTAAATTGTTATCCCCAGTTTCATCACCACGTGAATTGTAATTTGAAGACAGAGTGTGAAGATGGACGTGATGAAACAGAACACTGTCCCTTCAGCAGTCCTGAGTGTCAGGGGATGGTGGCTCTGTGTGGGCGTTGTTACAAATTCATCAGCGATGTACTTGTTTCTGATAACGACAGAATAGGTCTAATTTCTGAATACTGCCAGAGTTTAAAGAGCAGAGCAAGTCTGCCTACGTGTATATATGATTGGTTTTCTGTGGCTATAAACATAACAGCGGTGCATTTGTCCAGATTTAATAACCACTATGTTGGTGTAGTCGCAGGTGATATTTCCTGGCCTGCCATGTATCGACATACACCTTCGCGGGACAGACTTGTATTTCATCATACATTTCGTGTCGTAGGACCAAATTATTTCGACGGGTTCTTACGTTGTTATTTTGTTTTTGGTGCTTCCTATGTATCTAATAAGTGTTGGTTGTCGTCACAATTTTCAAGAGGTGTAGTTTGTGAATTTAAAACAAACTGTACAGTAGACCACGAAATGGACATAAAACCAGTTACACTAAACAAGACTAGGGCTTTATTGTCTGGGTATAAAGAGTCCATGACAGTTTGCCCAGATGGCCAGGAGACATACACATTCTTCATGTGTGGTTTCGGTCAGTTAATAGCTTGTGGTGTACGGTACACGTCCTGTCACTTTTCTGACCACACACCATACGCCAAAAGACTACATTCACCAACACTCTCCACCATGTTAATTCCAATGTTCACATGCTATAATGACAAAACAGTCCTGTCATACACTCTGGTATGTAATTTTGTCCATGACTGTCAGGATGACAGTGACGAATCTGTCTGTCAACTTTCTGCTTGTATTAAGACCTTTACTTGCAGAAATGGTCAATGTCTTTCCTATGACAAGGTGTGTGACCAGATACCACAATGTTGGGATGATTCTGAGGAAAATGCCTGTAGCTCATACAGGTTTAGCGTTGCAAAATTCCCATTTTCATCGTCACCCAATCTGGTAAATTTTGATGGCATCCGATTCTTTGACTCAACACCAATACATTCCAATGAGTCATGTCCTGAGAGTCATTATCGTTGTCCTGGTGTCTTTAATGACTGTCTACCTGTCTACACACGATGCAATGGAATGTATGATTGTCTTGACGAAAAGGACGAAGGTGGATGTGGGGACATGACGTGTCCTGGCTTTTTCAGGTGCAGGGCATCCACAATCTGTCTGCACACTGACCAGCTGTGTGATGGCTGGCCCCACTGTCCGATGCGTGACGATGAGATATAGTGTGTGATACATATTGTCCTGTGGGCTGTTTGTGTCAAAGGTCACACGTTCTCTTGTCCTCAGCCTTTCATGGTGGCATTATTTCCACACATTCGCTGTCTGGATGCAACCAGCTCCGGGATGACTTTGTTTGACATGAGACCCACTATCTACCTCATCCATCTTGTTCTTGCTCACTGTTCTCTGACTATCTTGCCAAGTGTTAAGTTGCTAAATCTGCTGTTTCTTGATCTCAGTGGGAACAAGCTGAAACACGTGAACATGACTTCTTTTGTTGGGTTACGTAAATTACAGAAATTGTCATTAGCCAAAAATCCCCTCATGTCTCTTCACTGTGACTCCTCGTCTATTGCGCAGCAAAGTGTTCTCACAGTGGTGGACCTGTCACTTACTTCACTGACAGTGTTGGATACTCAGGTCTTCTCTTCTTTCCCTTCCATACAGAGCTGCTGAACTTAACTTTTACCACTGTTCATACAATTAGTCTTAGTGGATTCCAGTTCACGCCACAATTAGCTGATCTGTACATGGATGGCAGCCCGGTGACAACTTATCCGCCTCACATGTTAAAAGACCTTCGACATTTGCATTTTGTATCCACACAGAACTATAAGATATGCTGCAGACAACTGCTTCCGAGTGACTTTGATTCCACTTCCTGCCATTCCCCAAGAGACGAAATATCGTCATGTAATGATTTATTACAGTCATGGTCTTACCGTGTGTTTCTGTGGCTGGGTCGCCAGTCTCTCAGTGACTGGTAATGTCTTTTGCATCTGTGCACGTTTCTTTGTAAGGAGCATGGCATCTTCAAGTGGATTCAGTGTGTTTGTCCTCAACCTGACGCTGGCTGACCTACTAATGGGTGTTTACATTTCAATCATTGGAGTGGCTGACGAACAGTTCCGTGACAGATATCTCTATTACGATGACTTATGGAAAAGCAGTGTGACCTGTAAGGTGGCTGGTTTTCTGTCTCTGCTGTCCAGCGAGGTGTCAGCTCTGATCATCTGGCTGATCACATTAGATCGTTTTCTTGTCCTTCGCTTTCCATTCAGCTCCTTACGATTTGAGAAAAGAACAGCAGCTGTGGCCTGTCTCCTGATTTGGGCAGTGGGCTGGTCACTGGCCTTGCTGCCTTTGCTCCCCGTGACGTCACACTGGGAGTTTTACAGTCAGACCGGTATCTGTGTTCCATTGCCTGTCACAAGAAAAGACTTCAAAGGGAAATTATATTCCTTTAGTGTGCTGATCATATTTAATTTTATCTTGTTTTTGTTCGTTTCTGTTGGCCAAGGTTCCATCTACTGGTCAATACAGAGAAATGCCTTAAAAAAGAATACCACGAAAGTGTCACGGGACATGGCCATAGCCCAGAGACTGATCACTGTTGCAGTATCAGATTTCATGTGCTGGTTTCCCATTGGACTGTGTGGGATGCTGGTGTCAGTGGGTACTCCCATCCCAGGGGAGGTGAACGTGGCCCTGGCTATTTTCATATTGCCATTGAACTCTGCTATCAATCCTTACATGTACACCTTCAATACACTGGCAGAGAAACGGAGGAGATCCAGCCAAGCTAAACTTCTGAAATGGCTGGAAACTCATGCTAATATTGCTGTCACCTAGGAGATCCTGCCACACCCTGTATAAGAATTTATTGCCACACACGGTAAATATGTAATGGCTTATGGGCAGATGTAATACTGATCAGATGCCATTTCATTATCTTTATCACATAAAACTCCAATATGTCATTTAGTGATGTGTGGATTGGCATCAACTTTAATCAGTTCAGTCTTGTAGTAATTGATGGTCATATATATTACTCTGATCAGATAAATGGCGTATGGGGAGATAAAGCTTTGATGAATTCTCATCTCATGGTCTATCAGACAATAAAACACTATGATTAGATGCAACGTCATGATCTAAGGGAACACGACACTGCTATCGTGTGTCATACGATGACCTAAGAGAAGATCAAACGCTGACTGGTTGTCACGCGGTGATCTATAGAAAAATGAAACTCTATGATCATTCATTATGAAGAGGTATGTGGAAAGAACTAACACTCTGATCAGATGGCACGTACTGGTCAATGGGAAGATGTAACACCATTATTGTGGCCTGTCGCATTTACAACACGGTAATAAGATGCCATCAAGTGATCTATGGAAGGTATCCGCTATAATCAGTTATGGCGTGCAGAGGACTACATGCATACTCCTGTGATCAGTGTGATCATCTCTGTGGGCAGATGGCAGGGAGAGGTCCAGGGAAACAAAACGCCATCTGTGTGTGTGTGTGTGTGTGTGTGTGTGTGTGTGTGGATACACACACACGCACGCACGCACGCACGCACACACACACACACACACACACACACACACACACACACACACATATATATATATATATATATATATATATATATATATATTGAATTATAAACAAAGCTTGCTCTTATGTCTCAGATTGTAGAAATAGTGGGGTGGTAAGCCTTCATATCTGCAGTGGTAGATGATTCTGCCTAACTGACAGTATGTGCTTGAGTGGGTGAATGGGGAATTTTGAAAACTCAACAAACATACTATGGTATTGCACACCAGCCTTTTTCTGGTATAGCATTCTTCTTAAACCGAAAAGGCAGAGGAGTCAAATTTACCACTTTCCGCGGTCACTGAGGAGAAACAATCAGTTTTTCGAAATACCGGTATCTGACCAGGAGTTATATGTTAGTGAGCTTTCTCCCCATTGGAGATGGTCTCCCTCTTTGGAGACTATAAGCTTGCTGAAGGTTCATTTTGAGAAGCATTTATTTATTCCCCATTCACCCACTCAAGCACACATACTGTCAGTTAGGCAGAATCATCTACCACTGCAGATATGAAGGCTTACCACCCCACTATTTCTACAGTCTGAGACATAAGAGCAAGCTTTGTTTATAGTTCAATATTTCTTGCAGTCATTGCAACACCTAGCTGCTCTGTAAGTTGCTGGAACGGTGCTCGGTACTTATCCTTGGAATTTATTGTTTCATTGTAATTTAGTCCCTTGCGGATTCATTCCAACAACTGGCCCTCAGCACTTGTGTCTTAAGAGGTTATCGTTGTATATTTTCTACTTTTTCACAAGAAAATGTAGCTTGTTTTGCTCTTTCATGATTTTCTTTTGCTTCTTAGGTGGCACCTTTAGTTGGTTTTTTTGAAAACTCAACAAACATACTATGGTATTGCACACCAGCCTTTTTCTGGTATAGCATTCTTCTTAAAACCGAAAAGGCAGAGGAGTCAAATTACCACTTTCCGCGGTCACTGAGGAGAAACAATCAGGTTTCGAAATACCGGTATCTGACCAGGAGTTATATGTTAGTGAGCTTTCTCCCCATTGGAGATGGTCTCCCTCTTTGGAGACTATAAGCTTGCTGAAGGTTCATTTTGAGAAGCATTTATTTATTCCCCATTCACCCACTCAAGCACATACTGTCAGTTAGGCAGAATCATCTACCACTGCAGATATGAAGGCTTACCACCCCCCTATTTCTACAATCTGAGACATAAGAGCAAGCTTTGTTTATAATTCAATATTTCTTGCAGTCATTGCAACATCTAGCTGCTCTGTAAGTTTGCTGGAACGGTGCTCGGTACTTATCCTTGGAATTTATTGTTTCATTATATATATATATATATATATATATATATATATATATATATATATATATATATATATATCAAAGATACCACTAAAATGCCTTAGAAAATTCTTGAAATGCTCGACCCCTTGGGGAGCAACATCTGTTAAAAACAGAATGGTAAAAGGAAGTTTTAAAATTGACAGGTCTGTTTTGAGCGCTGGCTCTCCTCAGGATGGTTTTGGGTTGTCTACTGCCGGTGTTATATGGCCCAATGTCACTGTTTACACGTGCGGATTGGGCTGCACGTGTTGTTCGGTTTTCAGGTTGTTTACAGTTGAGGGTGCGTTTGCTGACAACGATTTCCATTTGTGCCTACAGTTGTTTACTATTTCTACTTTAGTATTAGAGTTGCTAAGTGTGGTTTGCATAGTATTAACCATTTTTCTGTTGAACATAGGGTTGCATCTTTTAGAAATGTTGTTGTAAGGTAATGCCCTTTCTATGATTTTCCAGGATGTGTTATAGTTGATTTTTTTTGTCTTTAAGTCTCCAAATATATTTGCTCAGATCTGTTTGGTTTTTGTATGTTCTTTGTTGAATGACTGTTTATGGTTTGCATACCTGGTTTTGAAGTGATTTTCAGTGATCCCTATGTATGTTTCTTTTTCATTTTCTGATGTCACAGTGGCTTGGTATACAATGTTGTTATAGAGGCATTTGTTGCTTAAGGGACACTGTTCTTTTTAGTACAATTGCAGGATTTCCTTTCTTCACCCTTCTTTGCTGTGTTGCTTTTCATTTTCTTGGATGAATCAATTATATTTTTAAGGCTAGGCATGCATGAATATGATAGTTTGATGGTGTTCTTGTTGAATATTTTGGACAATTTGTGTTCTTTTGGGAAGGATGCTGTCAAAAGTTTGAAAGAATTCTTTCCCTACGTTTGTTTTTACTGTCCATCATATGGAGGGTTGTACCATGTGATTTTCCTGTTCCTATTTTTTTGGTTTTTGTTCATGTTATCTGGGTTGTAGTTTGTAGCTGTAACCCTTTTTTGCAATGCCTCTTGGTTTTCTGATGCTGCGTTGTTGAATACTCTTTCATTATGTGACAGATTAGATAATTTCTTGTTTATGCCATTGGGTGTGGTTTTTAGTATAGATGGTGGGGTGGTTGCTTTTGATGTTTACATAATGGGTGTGTCATTAGTTTTTTTGTATGGTTTATATATGTGGTTGTTGAGGGTCAAGTGTTATGTCTAAGTAGTTCACTACCTTTTTTTTTGTTTGCTTCGATGGTGATTTTTAAGTTTTGGTTTTGGAAAATTTTGCATAGTTCTTTTTTTTTGTTTTTTCGATGGTTCTTGGATTGTTGTTTAGCGCGGCGAGGCCGTCGTCTCTGTATAGTCCGACGACTTGCTTTCCGAGTTGTTTTTGGATGTTGGATAGCATAAACAGTCCGACCAGTTTGCATGTTTTCGGCACCGTCGTACGATCCCATGGTCACATCAAATGTTGAGTTTTTATTCGTTTTCTTGATCCATGTTTCATTTCTGCTGTACAGTAAAGTTTTCTTGGTGTGAAGAATGATTTCCATTTCTGACCCTGTTATGTCTGTGTGTTTATTAGCAAATTTCAGAGCTTTAGTGAGTAGCTCTTCATCTATGGATGGGTAGAAGTCTACTATGTCGAATGTGATGAATACTGTGTTCTTCTGTTTGTTAAGTTTTTTAAACCATTGGATATAACTTCATATGTGTTCTTTCATAAGTTGTATTCAGTGTTTGATTTTATGTTTTTTTATGGCTTTTTCTAAGATTTTCTTACTTATTTTGCCCAGTTCAGATTTAGATGGGTTTATTAGTCTACATGTTGGGTTGTTGTGGAATTGGGGGTATATGGTCTTTAAGGGTTATGAAAGCTTCTTTTATTGCTGTTGTTTCCACCCTGTCACCTAGATCCATGTGGTGTACGAGTTCTTTTTCTTTGGTTTTATCAGCTTTTTTGTAGTTTTTCTGAATGTTTTTATCAAGAAGTTGTGAGTACTCGTTTGGTTCCATTTTGTAGTAATTACTGGTTTTGTCAGCCTTCACGAATGTTTTTTTTTTTGTCATTTTGTATTTGTTTTATTCATCATTTTTTAATGATGTTTGGAAATCGTTGTTTGATTTTTTTAATTCTATGTTGGCTATCATCTTTTTCATTTTATCCTCAAAAGATTTCATTTCATCTATGGCCGGTGGAGATCGCCATGATTTGAAGCCATATATGTGTTTTTGTCCTTTTTTTTTTTGCATTCGGGTTCAGGAAGAAAAAACGCGTTCCATCTCATGTTTCGTACGAATTTTTCAGTTTCCTCTATTAATCTTTTTAAGTAGAATTGCGGGTTGGAGAATGGTATATTTTTTGTTGATTGTCTAAAATTGATTTCCTCCATTTTAAAATTCATTAGGCCACAGTGCTCAACGTGAGGAGCTATAATAAAAAATACCACTAAAATGCCTACTAAAATTCTTCAAATGCTCGACCCCTTGGGGAGCAACATCTGTAAAAAACAGAATGGTAAAAGGAAGTTGTAAAATTGACAGGTCTGTTTCGAGCACTGGCTCTCCTCAGGATGGTTTGGTTTGTGTCTACTGCCGGTGTTATATGGCCCAATGTCACTGTTTACACGTGCGGATTGGCTGCACGTGTTGTTCGGTTTTCAGGTTGTTTACAGTTGAGGGTGCGTTTGCTGACAACGATTTTCCATTTGTGCCTACAGTTGTTTTACTATTTCTACTTTAGTATTTAGAGTTGCTAAGTGTGGTTTGCATAGTATTAACCATTTTTCTGTTGAACATAGGTTGCATCTTTTAGAAATGTTGTTGTATGGTGATGCCCTTTTTATGATTTTCCAGGATATGTTATAGTTGATTTTTTTGTCTTTAAGTCTCCAAATATATTTGCTCAGTTCTGTTTGGTTTTTGTATGTTTCTTTGTTGAATGACTGTTTATGGTTTGCGTACCTGGTTTTGAAGTGATTTTCAGTGATCCCTATGTATGTTTCTTTTTCATTTTCTGATGTCACAGTGGCTTGGTATACAATGTTGTTATAGAGGGGCATTTGTTGCTTAAGGGACACTGTTCTTTTTTAGTACAATTGCAGGATTTCCTTTCTTCACCCTTCTTTGCTGTGTTGCTTTTCATTTTCTTGGATGAATCAACTATATTTTTAAGGCTAGGCATGCATGAATATAATAGTTTGATGGTGTGTTCTTGTTGAATATTTTGGACAATTCGTGTTCTTTTGGGAAGGATGCTGTTAAAAGTTTGAAGAATTCTTTCCCTACGTTTGTTTTTTACTCGTCCATCATATGGAGGGTTGTACCATGTGATTTTCCTTTTCCTGTTGTTTTTGTTGTTGTTGTTGTTGTTGTTGTTGTTTTTGTTCATGTTGTTATCTGGGTTGTATTGTAGTTAATAGTTCCTCACGTTGAGCACTGTGGCCTAATGAATTTTGAAATGGAGGAAATCAATTTAGACAATCAACAAAAATATACCATTCTCCAACCCGCAATTCTACTTAAAAAGATTAATAGAGCAAATGAAAAATTCGTAGGAAACATTAGATGGAAAGCGCTTTTCTTCCTGAACCCGAATGCAAAAAAAGAGGACAAAAACACATATGGCTTCAAATTATGGCGATCTCCACCGGCCATAGATGAAATGAAATCTTTTGAGGATAAAATGAAAAGAATGATAGCCAACATAGAATTCAAAAAAAAACAAACAACGATTTCCAAACATCATTAAAAAAAAATGAAATAAAACAAATACAAAATGACACAAAAAATATTCGTGAAGGCTGACAAAACCAGTAATTACTACAAATGGAACCAAACGAGTACTCACAACTTCTTGATAAAAACATTCAGAAAAACTACAAAAAAGCTGATAAAACCATACACAACAACATCCGAAAAAAAGAAAAAGAACTCGAACACCACATGGATCTAGGTGACAGGGTGGAAACAACAGCAATAAAAGAAGCCTTCATAACCCTTAAAGACCATAAACCCAATTTCCACAACAACCCAATATGTAGACTAATAAACCCATCTAAATCTGAACTGGGCAAA
>JADBJO010007210.1:95138-117291 GCA_016801955.1 Conus betulinus
TATGATTTCCTCGAGGCTGTGTAGAGGTCAAGTCTTCCAGGGCCGCTTCTCCGGGATAGTGTTCAAGGCTGAAGAGTTCGACTGTGGACGGTCTGTTGAGTAGGTGGAGAAAATGTTCCCTCCAGCGTTGCTTGATGCTGTTTTCTTGTCTTTGTGTTTCTCTTCTGAGAATTGTTGATGTCGTCATTGTTTTCATCAAACCAGTCCTGGTGGACATGCTTCTTGAGGCCTAGAGTGCTTTGGCTGACTCTGTCACCATCTGTTTGAACTGGTTCCATTGTTCTGTTTGGGTCTCCAGTCAGCGGTCCCTGAGCAGTCAGAGTCTCATCTAGGTGAGTTTGGAATTTCTCTTTTAAGAGAGGGTTCTGCAGTTTTGAGATGTTGAATTTTGATCGAGCAGCCTTGGCTTCTTGCGTTGGACTCTGGCTATGTGAAAATTGAAGACCGTCCTCACTAAACGGTGGTCTGTCCAACACTCAGCTCCTCGCATGGCTCTGGTGATCATCACGTCCCGTGTATCCCGCCGTCGAACAATGACATAGTCTATAAGATGCCACTGCTTGGACCTTGGATGCATCCACGTGGTTTGTGTTTTTGGCCAGTCTGAAGAGGGTGTTGGTGATGGTGAGACCATTCTCAGCACACACAGTCAGGAGCAGTAGCCCGTTGCTGTTCATCTTGCCGACTCCCTGGGAACCCAGAACTCCCTCCCAGCTCTGGTGATCTGTCTCCACTCTTGCGTTGAAGTCCCCTAGGACTACTAGCTTGTCGCTTGCAGGAGTTGACTTCACAAGAGTGTCCAAGGTTTCATAAAATCTCTCCTTGTCTTCCTCACAGCTTGTGAGTGTGGGGGCATAGGCACTGATGATGGTGACATGCCTGGAGCGACCGACGGGGAAGCACAGTTTCATCAGTCGTTCGTTGATGCCGGTGGGGAGATCAGGAAGTTGGTGTAGCAGAGTGTTGCGGATGGCAAATCCAACTCCATGCTGTCTGTCGTCATCTTCTGCTTTTCCCTTCCAGTAGAAAGTGTCGCCTTCCTCTGGTTCACAGATTGCTCCCTCCCCAGCAAAGCGAGTCTCGCTGAGCGCAGCAATGTCAATCCTGTATCGCGCCAGCTCTTTAGCTATAAGAGCAGTTCTTCTGTGGGGCCATGTTGTGTCCTCTCTATCCAGCAATGTGCGCACGTTCCATGCACCGATAATGAGTCTTTTTCTTCCTCTTTTTTCTTTTCGACCGCTAAGAGGGTTAACTGCCAGCTGCGGCATGCTGGCCAGTTAGTTATAGGGCAGGCAATTTTTAGGACACCTTTTCTAGTCCCTTCCCTTACTAGGGTGAGCAGTGCTGTCCTGAAAAGGGCTGCTCAGACACCTGGGATGCTACCGAACTCCACTGCTGCCCCGGGTACAATGGAGAGCGACCATCTGTCCCAGGCCGCCTACGTGTAGGCTTGGAACTACGACTGCCAGTAGTAACTGCTACCTGTCGCTTCGTCCCGTCCCCATCGCCGCAGGACTTTCTGAGTCAGAAGAGGGAAGTATGAGGGGATTGGTTTGGGGGAAGAAAGGGGGATCTGCACAAAAACCTGTGCGTGAGTTGGTTTTTGGTGGGGAAGCTGTTGCACTGGAACAACCCCACCCTCTCGGCCGCAGAAGCCCGAGTCCAGTGGCACAAAGAATTGTTACGACTGGGGGCCTCCTTGGCTGCAGTGGATGGCCAGGTCTTCTTCCATGTTCTAACGTGTCCTTCACACACTCCACAGTGCGTTGTTGAAATCGCCCTCCAAGCCGTTGAATCAGTCACGTGATTTCCTCCGCCTTGTCCGCCGGAAACAAACTTCACATGCTAGGGTGAGCAAGTCCTAAAATCACCGAGGGTTTGAAACCCGTCGGCTACCCTCATCAGGTTTCAGCCAGCCTGCCAAAGCTGTTGCCCGGGGTGTGGCCGCTGCGCATGCTACAGCTACGGGGAGCCACTGATGAGAGTTGAATGCCATGTGGGAGCCAATAGTGGACGAGCTGTCCTGAAAAGGACATGGCAAGCCCCCCCACTAGAGGTACTGTCCCTCCATGACACCCCATACACCATATGTGTGTGTGTGTGTGTGTGTGTGTGTGTGTGTGTGTGTGTGTGTGTGTGTCTAGCTGTTTTGTGTATTCGTATCTTTGTCTACCTATCTCTCTGTAGGTTCCCTCTTTGTAGTTATTTATATATATGTATGTGTGTGTGTGTGTGTGTGTGTGTGTGTGTGTGTTGTTGTTGTTGTTGTTGTTCTTGATTTATAGTCTGTTCACACTTGGTGATATTAGACTTTACAGGGAGGGGGGGGGGTGAGGGGGGGAGGAGGAGGACACAGGGGGGAGGAAAAGGTGAGAAATAATGTCAAGAACAGTACAAATTTTAAATATAAACTACACTATCATGGTCATAAAAAATATGTTAATTTGAGATTGAGAGAGAATTTTTTGCAACATCAACAATTTCTGTACTGAAAGAAATAGCGTGAACCGGTTTAGATTTCGAGATTTCAATGTTTGCTTTTGAATAAAAGAGCATTCAAAATGGGGCAATGGAAAAGTATATGTTCACCAGATAATGGTTTAGAACACGCACACGCTATATTTTGGGAATATTTGGTCTTCCAAGAGTTCAAACGTCTTGTACATTAAAACTAGAAATATGTCTAGGATATGTTTCCATTACACATTTATCTTGAGACTTCTCAATTCGGAAACAGCTTTCCAATAACGAATGTATTTCATATATATCTAACTTCAAATTATTTTTTGCAGCATTGCCCATTACCCCGCGTCTGGCTAGTTTATCTGCTATTTCATTCCAATAAGTACCACAGTGTGAGGGGACCCAGCAGAAGACTATATTTATTCCTGTGTGGATAATGTAATTAATTAGATGCTTTATTTCAAAGATTACATCTTTCCTTGTTTTTCACATCCCAAACTTTCAAACTATCTAACACTGCCTTAGAATCAACACAAAATAAAATATTTACAGAAAGAATTATTACTATCACAAATAAAGAGTAACGCCCATAAGAATAGCATACAATTCTGCTGTAAAAATAGAAAATCCTTTTCCAAGGCTGTATGCTTTTTCAGCTTTTAAAGCCGGAATAACAAAACCTGAACCTGCACTTAACTGGTAAACGGAACCATCCGTAAAAATTTGTAAATAATCTGAATATTTGTTTTCTAAGTTTTCTCTCACTTTAGAAGTTAAAATGTTAATGTTATCATTTTTTTTCCGGGACATCAGTGTAATCTACATCAAAGATAGCTTGTCTATGTTCCCATGGAGGCACCGGGGGAACAACAGGAGCAGGTCAGAGAGAAGAGAGAAGTGACATCAATATTGCATTTTTCAAAAGAATCCTTCATAATTTCGAACGGGACAAAGATAACCTAGCTGTTGAGCTCTTTTGGGATATTCAACATTTGAATCCATCAACAATTCGTTTTCGACTGAATTAGGCACTGAAAGACTTCTTGCGACATATTTAGACACAGCTAATCTACGTTGATCTGACAGTGATAGCATATTAATTTCTTTGTACACCTTCAATGTGTTTGTGTGCACTGGGACACCAAGCGCTAATTTGATAGCTTTGTTGTCTATACTTTGCTATGTTTTCAGTAGACTTTGAGGTGCTTAAAAATAAACTTCTTGTCCGTACACTAGTTTTGATCTTATTAGGGAAACAGCTAGGTGCAGGAGGGTTTTTGTATCTTGAGCCCACGGCTGAATACAAATAATTTTCAGTAAGTTTAAACGTTTCCTTGTTTTAGCTATCAAGCTTTCGATGTAAAAACGCCAGTTAAGTTTAGGGGTTAAGTTCACACCCAGAAATTTTATGTTTTGTGAGTATTGCAATTCAGAATCATTCAATTTGAAGCTTGGCAAATACACTGGATTGTCTCCATTATTGAAAAACATTAACTGTGTTTTTTCCTGAGAGAATAAGCCCGTTATTTTCCATAAATTTGTTCAATTTATCTATCTCTAACTGATATATCTTCTGTATATAATTCGTAATTCTCTTGCCAGTATTCTTTCGGATATTTAGCAATGTCGTCAACATATTGTACGAAACTCACACTTTTTGATAATAGCTTTGGAAGATCATAAATAAGAATGTTAAACAACATGGGGGCTATAATAGAGCCCTGTGGAATTCCGATATCAATGCTCTGAAAAGACGAGTAAACTTTCCCTATTCTTGTACATATGGATCTCTGCGATAAAAAAAAAAACTTTTAAAGTATTGAAACATCATTCCATTAATTCCTATTTCTTTCAATTTGTAAGGTAGTCTAGCGTGCCATATACTATCATAAGCTTTTCTGATATCAAAAAAGGTAGCAGGTGTACTTTTCGTCTGGCAAACTGCTTTTTAATTTGACTTGTAAGTTTCACCAAATGATCTGTTGTACATCGACCTTTGCGAAATCCCACTTGATTCACTGGGATTATACTTTATTTTTCACAAAAATATGAAAGACGTTTTTGGATAATCTTTTCTAACAATTTTCCAACGTGAGAGGTTAGTGCTATTGGCCTGTAGCTACCAATGTCTGACCTGGGCTTACCTTGTTTTGGAACTGGGACTACAACAGATCTCTTCCAGATACTAGGGAGAGTTCCATTAAACCAATATTTTTGGTAAAATGAATGCAGTAATCGTTTCCAATGTGGAGGCAAGTGGTATAACAGTTGATAGGATATACCATCTAGGCCAACTGCACTTGAATTTGAAGAAAAAGATTCTAACGTCTCACAAAATTCATCATATGTAATAGGAGCGTAAATAATGGAATGATTTGGTGGTGGATCCTGATAGATAGTTCGTTTTTTTCTCCTCCTCTCTAAAACACCTGATAGATGGACTGAGACTAGACAGCAAGTTATTTTCTGAAAATATTTTGATGAATGCCTCAGCTTTCTCCTGTGAGGATGGAAGAGCATTATTATCTAACTTAATTGGGTACTGTTGCAAGCAATAACCATTTTTCAATTTTTTAACCATTTTTTCCAAACCTTATGGATATCTTTTGATTCCGATATTTTGGATCTACAAAATTCTGAGAAATGTATTCTTTTCGCTTGGGCAACAACCCTGTTACTGTTATTTTTGGCATGTTTCATCGCTAGGAAATTTTCATCTGTTCTTACTTTCAGCCAAGCTTTATAGGCTTCTTTTTTAAGAGCTACAGCAATCGCACAATCTGAATTCCACCATGAATTACCAACATGTTTCCACTGTTGAGAGCATCTTTACAAATAGGAATAGATTTTCCGGCAGCCTGTAAGAGATGTCGACAAAACTCTGTATAATATGCATCTATACCTTCATTTACAATGCTGTGGAAATGTGTATTGGACAAGATCCATTCATACAGAGACCAATTTGCATTTTTATATGAAAACTTTGGGATATACTATCTTCATTTCTATCTTCTTCATGTTCAATATGCTCCTTTAACTGTATGATAATTGGGAAATGATCGCTGCCCAAAAAGTATCATCCTCTGTTGACCATACCGAGTTTATTGCCAACTCCGGAGAAATTAAAGATAAATCAATAGAAGTAGCTTTATGAGTGGAAATGTCTGGCAGTCTGGTAATACTACCATCGTTTAATAAAACCAAGTTGGAGTCAACAATATTTTCAACTAAACGGTTGCAAGTTGTAGTGGTGCAACCATATTCCCAAAATGGAGCATGTGCATTGAAATCTCCTAGTATTACCCATTTGTTGTTTGACAAAGGAAGGTTTTTTATCCAGTCTATATTATCTGCCTTTGGGCCACTGGGATAGTAAGCAGAAATGATGTTTAAATTTGTCTGCTTGTTCAATTTTACAGTAACGCCAGTTGCGAAAAACTCCAGCATTAGTAGAAATAGGAGGATTCAGAGGACAATAATTTAGATCTCTTCTCACATAAATGGTGGTTTGAATCTTTTTACCATCATTCCTATAGTTATACAAAGGTGGATAATAAAAATTGCGTATTTTCGGTAGCTTATGAACATCTACATTCAGTGATTGTAATGCTAGCACAGAAAATTATGTTGATATATATATGATTTTCAAAGTGTAAGAGATTTGTTGATATTGACCGACAGTTCCATTGAAATAGTTATAAATCGTCATTGGAAGTTGTCATAAGGCATAGTTAACAGAATCAAATGGCAAGGTGAAGTTGACGAGTCACCAAGGGACGAATTGCCAGCTGAAAGAGTCCCATGTGTCCCCTGCACGAGGATGGAAAAGCCACGGACCAGGAGCTCCGACACGACCAGCACGAGGTGGGGGGAATGGATCGTGGTCCCAGGCGCCTCTCCCGCGTGTCTGATTCTGGCGATCTCTCTCCGGCGTTGTTTCTGCCAAAAGAGACGATGGACATGCCGCCCCAGATTTCCGGCGAGGATGCTGGTACCTCTGTCAGACGGGTGGATGGCATCCCTCATGAGCCGGTTATTGAGAGGATCAAGGTTCTCATGAGAGAGAAGAGATGTCTGATGACGAGGAAATTCGGAAAACAGTAAAGCGTTGAATAGTTGTCGTCTCCCCTCCAGAATCTGATCTTTGACTGGCGTTGCTTTGCTTACCACTACTTTTGTTTTCGGAGATTGCTGTTTGATTTTGTTGACAACACTAATCATCTTTTTGCTGTAACTCCAGGGTCATTACTTTTCAAATCATTTATTCCAGTATGCAGTATCACACAATCAACCGGAACTTCTGAACCAATGTTTTCAAGTTCTTTTTCACAGTCTGAGATCTTGAAAGCTCTTTTGGAGACAATAAGTCCATAGGCCTCTCCCAGGCGCCTAGCGTTGACTCTTGACATAACAGAGTCGTGCAAAAAAAGAACATTCGGAAGAGAGCCGGAATGTGCCTTTCTGGCGTCATCGGACTTGATGCCAATAGATTTGACGTCAGCGAACTGTTCCTTTTTGTTTGCTCCAGATGGTTTTTTTTTTTTTGCTGTTTGTGTCACTGACTGAGTGGGGAGTTTTGTTGAAATAAACTGTTTTTTTTGTGAGCCGGAGACTTCACCTTGTCAGCATATGTTGGTATGTTGCTGTGTTGTTTTGTGTTGGAAGATGTTGTTGTTGAACTATTTGTTCGTGTTCCAACACTTACAGTTTCAGCTTGTTGTAGCTCTATATTTTGTTGTTATCTTTCGTCAGCTCCTCTACTTCTTTTTCTAAGGCTGAAATTCTGTTGCAGAGCATTTTAATTGTGCACGTCAGAATTTCCAAGGAACTTTCAGACCGACCAGTATCTTTACAAGGATTTTCACCAGCTGTTGCAGGGTCTGATGTACCGTGGCTGCTCGTTTGGCTAGATGCCTGCTCGTTTTGAGTTGGAGATTCAGATTGCGATTCAAACCGAGAACATTCACAAGGATCGAACTTACTTTTTGTGTTGAGCATTTTTTTTTTTTTTTTCTTTGTGGCTGCTCTTGTTTTAAACCATTTTGTACGTCGTATGAACTTACTGGATTTTTCAATGAGCGCTAAACATGTACATTGAAGCAATCCACCATGTTGGCGTAGGAATCGTGTGTGTGTGTGTGTGTGTGTGTGTGTGTGTGTGTGTGTGTGGACGCGCGCGTGTGTGTGTGTGTGTGTGTGTGTGTGTGTGTGTGTGTGTGTGACCATTTATACCCCCATTTACTTCTGAACCTACCAGATTTTTTCATCTCACGGCGACCCTTTCTAGATGAATGTCCTTCCCACGTCATTACTGGACGCGTGTTCTGAGAGAGAAATTTCACCCTTGTAAAGGTCACCTTTGTTCCCTCAACCATATCCAGCTGGGGCTCTGTTCAGCCTATGGTGTTCTCTGGGTAGACATGACTATGGGTAAGACACCATGTAGTGTTTTTTTGTTTGTGTGTATGTGGGTTTTTTTTTTTTTTTTTTTTTTGACGGATTTGCTGGGGTTTTTTTTTTTTTTTTGTTTTGTTTTGTTTTGTTTTCACATTTTTAATGTCACCTCTCGCATCCCTCCACTCAACAGTTCCTTCGTTTTCTCACACATTCATCCTTCAACATAAATTTGGCAAAGTACTTACTTAAACCAAATTGATAACAAATTCATGTATGTACAGATATAAGGGTTGTTATAATAAGAGTTCAAATCAAAGTACCCTATGACATTTATCTTGATGGTCTATGTATTTGAAGAAATGAATGGGAGAATGAGTTGATTCAACTGACACCATGTATATGTTGGGAATTATATAATCATGTTAGGAAAGCATTTGCAAAGAGGCTTTTCAATTTCTTTTTTTTTAACAAAAACATGCACACAAAAAAAAAGACATATGTATCATAATAATTGTACAGAAACACAGAAGGCAGGCATAATAAGAGAACAGATATGCATGCCCCCCCCCCCCCCCAAAAAACAACAACAAAGAAACAAACACACAAACAAAGAAAAAAAAAAGTCGCAGACACACATACGAACATATATGAATTTAATTATATGCAGGATATATATGCGTAAACGTACACACACACACACACACACACACACACACACACACACACACACACACACACACACACACACAACACACACACAATGAGGGGAAAAAAAGGGGGGGGGGGTGGCAGGCGCGAGATGCTGAGAGAGAGGGGAAAAAATGTTAAGATGGGTAATTACAACAAAAGTTGGGACCATGTGTACATATATAAGAGAGTGTTTTAAAAAAAAAAAAAGGAAAAAAAAAGTCACAATAAAGCTAGGAAATGTTAGAGGAATAGGGTAACCAGGTTTTGTCAAATTGATCTGAATCATAGTTCAGAAAGGCTAAGTATTTTTCCAATTTAAATCTGTAGCTTAAGATTGTTAGGAAAACATGAAGGTCTGGGTGGTTAATTTGTAGTTTTACATTTGTAAACATAAAACTTGTAAACAGCAGAATAAAGTTAAGAACTTTGTCAGTTTCCACATTATGTTTCACTCCAAACAGAACTAACTCTTTGTCAAAAAACGGGATTAGCGCAGTGCTGACATTTATCCATTAGCAAGTTTTGAAGATTTCTCCAAAACCGCTGCACAATATATTACAGTCGAAAAGTATGTGTGTGTAATCGTCTGTTGTTCATGATCACAAAAGTTACATAATGGTGAATCAACAAATTTTGCATTGAAATAGGTATTTCTGGGTTGGCAGCAATCTATGTAGAAGTCGACATTGGAACCATCTAAGCTGGACGTCAGTAGAAACTTTATAACTTTGAAGGAATATTTGTTTCCTATTCAGATTACGAAAAAATTATTCCATTTATTAATAGCAGCGGGAAAGGCATTATTTTCATTTAAAGTTTTTTGTACATATTGTTTGCCTATTTTAATGCAAAACCAGGCTTTTTGGTCTAAGAGTTTATATTGGTTAGTTATGATAATATTAAGTTTTTGGCAATAGTTGTGAATGGCATTTATTATGCCTTCATACAAGAGAAAGTTTGTTCTTATACCTTGATAATTAATTAAAAATTCATGGAAGGTCATCCAATGCCCATTTTCATTAATCAAGTGTTTAATGAAGCAAATGCCATAATTACACCATTCCTGTACAAAAATAACTTTTATCTCTTAAAATTTCAATATTGTAATGAATACACTCTGACATGAAGTCATGTACTGTGGTCGGGCAGCACTTTGAACACAGTTTCTTGTAGTGTTTCATCACATCATTCCAGAATGGGTTATTGACCTCTTGCATAATAACATTAGCAAATTCAGCACCAAAGTTTTTCATATTGTCCAGCTTAGGGAACACATTAATGGTAAATTCCCGCCAACCCGACTCATACGTTAATCTTCTCAGCCAACTTATTTTCATAAAAGAAATGAATTGTTTTACATTTATTATTTTTAGTCCACCTTCACAGTACTGCTTTTGAACCACAGATTTTTTTATTTTACTTTTTTTACCGTTCCATAAGAAACCATACAATTCTTTTTCTAAAGCAACAATAAAATCCTCTGGGGGTCTAGTAGGTTAATCAATTTTAGAAAATGCCAAAGTTTTAATAACAGGTATTTTTTCAAAAGGAGTTGTATTTCTTTTTTTTTTTCAAAAAGCTAGGACTCTTTTTTTTTCAAAAAGTTTATCTTCAAAATAATCTGTACAGTAATATTTGTGTTAGTGAAGAATTTGATACCAAGAATTTTGAAAGTACCTGGATCCCAAACAAAATTTTTGTCTCTTATAAATCTAATTCCACAATTCTTTCTACTCCCCAACCATACTACTTGTGACTTGTCAAAATTGATTTTTAAACCTGAAATTTGCGAAAATTTAGTAAGGATAGATACCACCTCATTAAAAGATCTTTCTGAACTGTCTAGACATAAACTAGTGTCGTCAGCAAATTGTGACAGTAATGTTTCCTTGTTAACAACTTTAATTCCTTTAATATGCTCATTAGAGCGAATCATTAATGACAGGACCTCAGCACAAGTTAGGTATAGATAAGGGTATAATGGGTCCCCCTGCCTCACCCCTCTCTCAATCGGAAACCATGGGGAGTACTGGCCATTGACAGAAATACAGGTAGAAATTTGTGAATAAAATGTTCTTATCCAATTTATTAAATCAGGTCCAAACTTGAAAAATTAAGACAGTTATGTAAGAATGACCATGAGACACTATCAAATGCCTTCTCAAAGTCAACTAAAAAGAGCATACCTGGAATATTTTCCTTATCAGTGTACAATTATAACGTATCATACATCAACCTTATATTCTCTCCAATAAATCTGCCCTTCAAAAAGCCTCTTTGACTCTCATGTATAATGTTTGGAAGAACGCTTTTCAATCGATTGGCAACACAAGCAGAAGCTATCTTATATGTGGTGTTCAATAAAGAGATGGGGCGCCAGTTTTTCACAAATCTTTTCGGCTTCCCTTCCTTGGGGATACATATTATGGTTCCCTGTCGCTGGGTAGTTGATAATTGGCCTTTAGCAAAACCTTCATTAATTGAATTTACAAGGAAAGTTCCAATATCTACAAAGAAAAACTTTAAAAATTCAATGGTTAACCCATCAGGCCCAAGGCTCTTAAAATTTTCATCTGTTTCAGAGCAGTAGCTGCCTCTTCTAGTGTAATCAACCCCTCTAATGAGGAGCTCTCCTCCTCAGATAATACTGAAGCATCTGGAAGCTCTTCAGAAATAATTATATCAGTTACATCTCTAAAGCTGTATAAATGTTCATAAAAATTTTTTATCTCAAGGAGGATATTTTTATGTTCAGAAATGACTGAACCATCCTCTTTTTCTAAGAAAAGGGATAGATTTATCAAGAAAATTTCTATTTTCCAGAGTGCAAAAATATTTATTTACTTTTTCCCCTTGACTTAGCCAGTGAACTCCCGAGCGCATTGCCATGCCTTCAAGTCTGTGATTCCTGATTTCTTGCAATTCTTCTGTTTTTAGGTTTTCTAAATGAGGAATAGTTTCTTCTTGTAAATTCTGTCAATGTTTTTTTTTTTTTTCTAGGTTATGTTCTCTTTGAGTATCCATTTTTTCTTATAAGTACTATAAGAGATTGTTTTGCCTCTTATTTCAAGCATTAATGTCTCAAAAAAGAGTTGATCTTCAATTTCAAAACAGAGGTTTTCATTACTAATTTTATGCATATTATCTAAGTTGTATACAGGCAATGCATACTGTTTCTTAATATCGTTGACCAGTTCTCTAATTTTTGAAACATATTGCTTATCTCTTAATAAATTATTGTTGAATTTCCAAAAAGGTCTATCGCGTTTGAAATGATTTTTTTAGAAGCAATTTGACAAGAGAATGATCTGATCGATATCCAGGATCTATGCAAACATCATTACTTCCATCATTAATTCTTCAGTGATCATAAGTAGTCAAGTCTTGCTTGTTTATAAGAGTTAAAATTTCGCCATGTATAGTTCCTTTTTTCGGGGTATAATTCTCTGTAAACATCGAATAGATTGTATTTTGTCATTATATCATTGATTTTTGCTCGGGTTCTTGGCCGATTGGTGACACTTGTATAATTTCTAACATCCATTTTTAAATTAAGGGCACAATTTCAGTCTCCAGTTATAATTACATGTTGGTTGCCAAAGCTCTCAATGATTTCACAAACACTATCGAAAAATTCGGGGCTATCACCACTGCTAGGCCCGTATAAGTTCACCAAAGTAAACCTTTTTTTAAAAGAATTGAACATTCATAACAATGTAACACCCATGCTGGTCTCTTATAACATCATGTATCTTGTACTCAGAGTTATTATTAAAAAGAATAGCGACACCATTTTTGTTAGTTTCTGTACCACACAGCCATACATTATAACCCCAGCTGGCTCGGATAGAATTCTCTGAGTCTTCCTTTAAGTGTGTCTCTTGAAGACAGTAAACATGAGCTGCTTTTTTCCCAAAAGAAATCAAACATATCTTTCCTTTTCTTACTATTATTTAGACCATTACAATTCAAAGAACAATTTTTAAATGAACTATCCTGTGCCGTTTAGAGTTTTGGCAAGAAAGGTTAAAGTAGTAAACAGATAATAGCAATAAAAAAGGTCTACAAAAGAAAAAAGTAAGAAATACTCCAAAAGTGTTGCTAACACTAGAGACACGCTTTGTGAAATACAGTGATGTCACACATCCCCAAAGTTTAACAGAAGCTGCCTTGGCCTCAACCTTCCAATGTAATAATAAGTAAATGTTCACACCCATCATTAACATCAACATCTTATAAAAAAAAAGGAAACGCCAAAGTCGTTATAAAAAAGCGCACAGATACAGAAATACATCGAGTACTTCTACATTACAAACCTTTAAGAATTCTTAGACATTCACTCTTACGATTTTAAGCAGAAAATAATCGCAGCTGGTTAAATTAATTTGGTCTACTTACAGCTCGAGCAGACGACACAATGCCAAAGCAAAGGTGAAAGTGACGGCGTGACACACATAAGAAGAAAGTAACAAATCTAACGCAGTTGCCTAAATTCGGCAAGTGATTTCACTGTCAAGATTCGTCCGGTCACCGTCTTCACCACTACTGCACCGTTCGTCCACGCCTGCTGGCAAATGTCCCTCTCGTTCCGCACTGAACATAGCAGCTGATAGGCCCGTGGGGTCAGATCTTCCACCATAGTCACCCCGTTTCCTTTCAACTTCTTGTGCGCGCGTAGAGCACAGAGTCTCTAACACGACGGGAAACAAAACGAACAATAAACCCGCGGCAAGAGTTTTTGGAAGCACTGGAACCCTGTTTGGAACCGACCCTATGCACTGCCTCGATGTCTTCTGTCTTCACCTCGATGTTCAGTTTACGATTGAACAGTGAAAGCACCTCTCCTCGCACTGTACCCCCGTCTCGACGGCCCCGTTCTGACTATGGGTAAGACACCATGTAGTGTTGTTCAAGTAGGTATACACTTTATCAGAATGCGTGCTGTGTTCCATGGGTAGATATTACTCTAGTTCAGTTGTCTTGCAGTGTTCTATGAGTAAATATAAGACTGTCCTAGACGTCTTGGAATACTGTGTGGATGTCACGGTTCACCCGGTTAAGGGCGACCTATGACGAGGCGCGTGGAAAGAGGGAGAACCCGCAAGTTCCTGACTTCAAGCGCACACATCACACACCGGGCAAGAGATAGACAAACCACAACATTCATTCACAGTAAACAGATATTGATGAGAGATGAAGAGACGGGGCCCTAATTAACTAGATAGAACAGTGATGATCCTAGATCACCCTCCCCCCAGCCCACACAGCACCCAGGAGGACCTAATCACCCCACCTACCCCACTTTACTGGAGCCCGCAGGGAAAAGGGAAATGTGGACAATGAAAATCATATAAGAAAAAAAAATAGTCTTAAAAACTTTTAAGAAAGGAAAAAAATGGCCAACCTCAAAAAAAAAAAGCCATCCTAAGCACTGTTCATTTCTCTGGCACCTTTCTGTCCGCTTCTGCCCTGTTCTGTCTTTCTGGGAGTACCTTGAGTCGAGCACTCCCACCCACAAACCCTCAACTCACGCGCGCCCCTCACTGCAGTCGCCTCATGATGTCAGGACAGGTGAGGAAGTGCTGGCGCCACAATCGGGATCTCCCGGTGCCAGGGCAGCAGGCTGTATTAATGTCTCAGCCCACAGGAGCAAGGTCAGGGCGTAGATGAACAGGTGGTGAAGCAGCAGACGAAGACCCGGGGAAAAGCAGAAGGAGAAGGGAAAGGGAAGTACTGCACACCAAACAGTGGACTCAGGATGAGCACACCTATATGGACTGGGCAGCGAGAATGAGGGGGGAGGCAGGGGCCGCGAGTAAAGGCAAATAAGGGGAAGGGAGGTAACTATGACACAAGGAGCCCCTACACCTAACTCTCTATAAATTCACTTGTCCTACAAGTACAACAGCCATACATACAAAAACTCTCTACTTACAGCTTACTCTGGCCAGTCCACGATTAAAAAAAATCACTTTGAACTGGTAAAAGACTAACTGGTATCACCCTATGAATGGCAGTATTTAAAAGAAAAAACTTATAGTTACGTGTAAACATATAGACATGTAAGTATGGAGTTGAACCAAAATAACGACAAAAGGAAAACCACTGGCCCTAAACTATCTCAATCACTCAATCAATCAATCATTTTGATTATAGTCCAGCTGACCGCGAAGACCATAAGGCTCTCTCTGAAACACAATCAATTAAGCATCTTTGAAAGAGGGATGATATGAAAATAAAACACAAAAATGATATCACCATTCACTCTCCATGCAATCCAACAAAACAGACAAGACAAGGGCGCCAGGTCACCATAAGGAAAAAAGGGAAGGAGGGAGAAAAGAGGGGGAAACATGGAGACACCCCCAAAACAACTCCCTCACCAACCAACGTTCCCCCAGCCTCGACCATTAAGCGCAAAAAGGTAATGCTATAAATAAAAATTTATGCTGGAAAGTTGAAAAAAAAAATGAAGAATCCTTTTGAATTTCGAAACGGTAATGAAAACAAAATAACGATTTCAGCGCAAAATTTGATACCCTGGTCGACACCAACAAGGGGAAGAGAAAAAAAAGGGAACGAAAGGAAACAGTTCCTGAGATATATGAATTACAACTTGCAATATGTAGGAATCCCCTAAAAGGCTGTGTCTGCCTGGAAAACGAACCCCAAGAGTCGAATCGAAAGAAATGAATGCCGAAATTTGACCCAAAACATCTTCAACGTGACCAGCGTACCACCAAATATTAATTTAAATCTCAGCACTCGCCAAAACCACTCGTGCGAAAGAAGACGATGAAGACGACAGGTCACCATGTCTGGGAAGGGGAAAAGGCCATGGTCCCTCTCCAGTCTTCCTTTCCAAGGTCTTCCCCCGTCTTCTTCTCAAGGTCTTCTTCTGTCTTCTTCTGAGGGTCTTCTTAGGGTCTTCCTCCTTTTTCTTCCTTGGCCCTCCCAATGAAACGATGATGTGGGGATGAAAATAAAAGGATGGTGATGATAGATAAATTCCAGCAAGATGACAAATCTTGCTCCAGTGGGCTGGGCTGACTGCCCACTCCAGTTGATATCTAGAATACAGGGATGAGGCCCTCTCAGACAAAATGATCCATGAAAAGAAAATGGTATGACTCGCGGATCACCCCCCAGATCCAGAGAGCCAAAACTCACCCAAAACCCCAACTTTTGCCCACCTTCCAACAGTGACGTAGGCGAGCGAGAAGACTGGGTGAACGAAAATGAACGGAATGCACGTGCAAAGACAGTGCACAGCGAGGGCTGGGGTGAAATGGCAAGTGACTGCCCCAAATCAATCGAGCGGTGATTGCCCCAAGATTTGGTCCCTCCTGAAAAATGGGCATATAGAGCAAAAGAAATAGGGACAAAAATTTCCTCAAAAGGGGTAGAAAAGAAAGGTCACGCTTGGCGCGTGACAGTGGGTAGAAGTAACTCTGTGTCAGGAGTTGTTTTGTGTTCTGGGAGGACACGTAACGCCGTGTTTGACGTTGTGTGGCATTCTTCAGAAATGTATAACTCTGTGTCATGTAGTGTTCTACATACAGATATAGTACTGTGTCAGATGCTATCTTATATTGTCAAAAAAAGAAAAAGAAAAAACACCCTCGACAGAAGCGAAACAGACAGGATTTTTTTTCAGAGGGACAAAAGAACAGTTGTTCAGTGTGTGTGTGTGTGTGTGTGTGTGTGTGTGTGTGTGTGTGCGCGTGCGTGCGTGTCTGCATGGGTGTGCCCCTGTGCATGAACAGATCCCATTATGACTATGTAATCAGCTTTATCAAGTAAAGATCTATGAGAAGCATGACACAACATCCAGGTGTGCCAATCAAGGTGTGTGGGTAGAAATAACACTGATCAGCTGTGTCACGCAATAGTCTGTGGACAGACATGCCTCTTTGATCAGCTGTGTCATACAATACTCTATGGACAGCTATCACTCTGTGGTTTGCTGTTTCATGCAATGAAACTAGTAATGGTCTATGGGCAAAAACTAGTAATGGTGTACCTGTTACTCGTAATGTTCTACTTTCCTTCAAGATCCTGTTTGGTTTGGGTTTTGTGTGTGTGTGTGTGTGTGTGTGTGTGTGTGTGTGTGTGTGTGTGTGTGTGTGCGCGCGCGCGCGCGCGCGCGCGCGCGCGTGCGTGCGTGCGTGCGTGCGTGTGTGTGTGTGTGTGTGTGTGTGTGTTTCTGTGTGTCTGTGTTGTGTTTTTTTGGTTTTACAAGTAACAGGGAATCGTCTATTTTTAGACAACAAGAAGCAATCAACAACAGAAAACAATCTCAAAGACAGATTTGACAGCAGCTTGAAAAAGAAAATGAGTGTTCGACATTGGAGCTGATTGCTCCAAAGCGAGCACAGGAATGCCAGAAAATGTTCCGGCCTTGCAACTGGCTTCTCCAGTAGACTGACTGATGAACCTGACAAAGACAACGCTCGAAGTGTTCACCGATTTGGTAACACTTTTTTCTGGTGTATATCTCCCTGAAGACGGCAGCTAATCAAGCGTTATTCCAGACAAGAAACATAATCTTTTTTAAGCATCAGATGGGGACGAGAGCTGTATATCAATGCATGTTGAATTAAAGGGATCATTTTCATGTTAGAGCAGGCTCTCATTTAACTGTTCCAAGGACTCTTTTCAATTAATTGTACAACGGCTCAACTCGACATTTACATTCAAATTGTCCATAGAATTTAACAATCTCATACACATGTTTTTTTTTAAACCAGAATAAGTTTTCTTTTTACCACTTAGTTCTCAGACATTATTGCTCTAGCAATCTTTCTACAGGTAGAGCTCAATGACTATCACAAATCCCTATTCCCCTGATCCATTACGATGATTTCTTCGATTAGTGTTTATGATAAAAACTGCTTTGGAGTTTCGGTTTAATCGTTGGTATACAATCTTGCTTCATTTTAATTTTAACCGCTTTGTCAGGGCTTCTTTATTTTCTCACAACCGCTATCTCATTTTTCAATTCCACGATTTGAATTCACTACCTGTTTTATTCATGGCTCTTTGACAATGTTTTAATGTTAAACATGCTGCTTCTGCATAACCTGCCAACAGCTGCTGCTGCTGCTGCTACTGCTGATAATGGGCATGATGATGATAGTTCGGTGTTTACAATGCTGGAAACAAAGGGAGAGAGAGATTCAAGTGAGGAGCTTAGTGTGTTTATGTGCGCAAGCATAAGATGAAGACATGCTTGAACTGAAATATCAGTCTTGGTGGTTTTGAGAGTGAAGTGTCTGAGGCTCGAAGAAATGTTCATAAAAGATTATATTTATTGGGCGTGGTGATAAAGTTTGTTTAGTGTGTCAGTTGGCACTGTTACTTTATAAAATTGCTTGTTAGCAAGCCACACATTCTCAGACCTTTGGTTTTGCTACTTTCTCGTGAAATTGCTATGGTTTGCTTTTTCATTCAATTCATGCCTTGTTATGCATGAAATGTAGTTTACTTAGAAAATCAAACGAGACTTACCTGGAGGTTGAAGTTTAATGGAGACTATTTCGAGGTAGAGGTATACCTGTGGCGGATGAAACCGCGCGCTCCTCACACTTCAGCTACGTGTGATCTCCCAGAACATACTCGGAAGGGGAGGTTCAATGTAAATACCTCGAGCTGCTGACGGGTGAACACATATATACCTGTACCCAACAGCATCCTCGAAATAATCTCCATTAAACGTCAACCTTCAGGTAAGTCTCTTTCAATTTTCAAATTATTCCTCGTCTGCTGATTGGTCAGACGTATACATGTGGAGATTTCAGCGCCGCGGATCACACGTATTCCTTAACACGTCAGTCTCTGAAGACAATCAGCTTACAATGTGTGTTACTTCCCTTTGTCTACAAATGTGTCCAGCACACACTGGGAATCACAGTTAGTCTTCGTTGAACCATCATTTTCATCTCATTCTGTTTAATGATCCGGTGACAGAATCTTGAAAAAGTGTTCTTGGTTTACCATCCTCCTCCTTGAAGGATGCTGTCTATTGGCACACCTCTGCGTAATGCTGCAGAAGTGCTAGCAGCCTGAGTGCTGTGAGCTGAGTACTTCGATATGTTCATTCCAGTCATAAGCAGCACATCTTTCATCCGACGAAAAATGGTGTCTCTTTTCACAGGTGCAAAAGGTTTTATGCAACTGATAAAAAGTGCGTTCACAGTTCGTTGGTGGACAGTCTTTTTCAAACACTGTCGAAAGTGATGAACCTGATCCAATCTCTTGTTTTCAAAACAAGGTATGACTAGAGGCTTTAAGTGTTTGGTTTCTTTTAAAAGAGAGCTATATAGGAGTACACATTTAGACTTGTGGATTTGTACATCATCAACAGTAAGATTATGAAGAGTCTGTCCTCTCTGACCAGAGAGTAAAGCAAGTAACATAAGTGTTCTGAGTGTGAATTTCAGAAAGCTGAACTGTTCTGCATCTGGCCACTGTGCTAGCATATCAACGACTGTGTCTACATCCCAGGTGTCACAGTACTTTTGGAGTGACGGTCTATTGTTGAACATACCTTTGATAATTTTACAGACTACATGATGCTGACCTATTGTTTCTGCCTTATCAGGACAAAGGTATGCTGAAACAGCCCTCCTAGATAGGTTAGCTGTACCATACCTAGCACATGCAGCATACAGTTCTGCCACGTGCACAGGAATACAAGTAGTGAGTTTATTTCTGCCATTTTTGAATGTAGATGATGTAGGACTTATGGGTGCTGGGTCTCCACGAATACATGATTAGAGCAACTGTTTTTTTTGTTTGTTTGTTTGTTTTTTTTTTTTGGGGTGGGGGTGGGGTTGTTTGTTTTTTGTTTGTTTGGTTGGGTATTTTTTTGTTTTGTTTTGTTTTGTTTTTTGATAAACCAGAAGTTACGAAATCTTTGCCGAGATCTTGCAGACAAGCAGGTTTAAGCGATGTTTCTGAATGAGAGGATGAACTGCTCTGATGTCGCTGGGTAGATGAAGAAGACGGCGTCTGCACCTAAGTTCTACTGGAGGGCAGCAGAGACAATGTTGAAGAGAGTCAACCACAGTAGTGTCGGGCAGTTGGGTATCACAATTATCCCCTCCGCATGGTCTCTCCCGATCTTCCGTAGCACCCGTCCTATGATGCTGAAAGGTGGAAATGGATACCACTACAAATGCTCCCAAGAGATGGAAAAAGCATACTTGACAGCAACAAAGCTAGCAATGATTTTTGTTCCTATAGCTTAAGCATCCTCATGGATTGTGTGACTTTGCTCATCAAGGAACTTTTGACAACTAGACAGTGTGCTGACAGCCCTTTCAGCACTAAATGTGACTTTCATGGCGACAGAATCTATGATGACCCCAAGGTATTGAATCGTCGTGTTGGGCTGAGTAACCGACTTCTTTGGGCAATTGATAAATCCCAACTTTTGCAACAAATCAGTGGTGTCTGTAACATTCCTCATGCAGTTACTCTTTGTGGATCCAGTCAACAGATAATCATCCCAAACCCCATGGATACATGTCCTTTCATTCTGAGGAAGACATAACAGGTTTCAACAACAAACGGGGAGATGATGACAGGCCATTGGGTAAAGCATTGAATTCCTAGAGTTGATCTCTCCATTAAATTCTGAGTAGTTTCTTGTGCTGTTCATGGATTGCTAGACTATAATAGGCATCCTTCAGATCAGTTGAGGCCGTAAAGTATCCTTTACTTGTCAGAGTCAGGGCTGTGTTCAGAATATCCATTTTAAGTGATTATAACTGACCTCTAAATTGACTCGTTTTAGATTGAAAACCAGGCGACTAGATCTATCTTTCTTTTCCCTGATAAAAATTAGAGAAATTACTTCAACAGGGCAACGCTAACAAGGGGAAATTACTATCCTGACTCTCAACTTTTGAACTTCTGAATCAATGATCTTGCACTCTTTCTGATTTGTGACATTTCTTTTTGTGCAAGATAACCTGGATAACTGGTCTAAAGGACAGTCAAATTCAACTTAATGCCTGATATCATGCTTACAATATCTGGGCCTGAAGTGATTCTAGACCATGCATCTTCAAACTGTCTTAATATCCCAGCAGTAAACTCATGTTTCTGAGGTTATGAAGATGGAACCAAGCTCACATGTTCTATTGTCCCTGTCATATTGCCATACAACTCTGCTATCAAACCTTTCATGTACGCCTACAATACATTGACAGAAAAACGGAGGAGATCCAACGAAGCTAAACTTCTAAAACGGCTGAAAATTTGATTCTAATACTGTTGTTTCTAAGGAGGTTCTGTCATATGCTTAATGGGCAGATGACACACTAACACTGACAATGACACTGGCACTGTTATTGATTAGGCCGTAGAGCCATATCAACACAGGTTTACACCAACCAGAGGCACATAAATCGTAAGCATATTATCATTTGTTAAACTAACTATTTCTGATCTCAAACGCTCTATAAATATATATGCTACAAGTTTAGTTTGAAAACATTTGTTATCGTTTGCAAGTGGAAGTGAAAGTTGAAAGCTTAAAGGGTTATTAAAATACTTTTTGTGGTGTACTATTCTGTAATTTCCTAATACCTTGGACAAGAGAGGATGAAGTGTTCCTCTGTTTCTGCATGGAGCAGACAAAATGGACAGTCAAATCTTCTTTCACAAGTACATTCTCCGAAACGTAATCTGTGGACCTTCAAAGGCGAATCTCCTAACCTAAAGCGAATGAAAAGTGTTCTAACCCTGAGATGTTTTGGCTGGTTCAGATATAGCGCTAGAGATAGGGAAGATTTAGAAAGAACATCGTTCACATGAATCAATGTCTCTTGACCATTCTTGATTATATGAGCAAACAAGTCTGTCCTTAAACACAGCCATGATGAGGACTTTGGCTGGAAGCCAGATTCCTTCTACATGAATCCAAGTCATGACTATCAGATGCCCTTTTGCTGCCAAATCTTTCCTGGCACTGTCGGGATTTGAACCCACCACTTTTGAATGGCTGGTGGTTTAAAGGCGTGCCGTTTTAGACGAATGTCCTGTCCACATCGCTGTCAGACACCTGTTCTTAGCCAGGAACTTGAAGCCTCATGAAGTTCATTTTTGCTCCTTCTCGACTACATCCAGCTGGAACTGTGTTCAGCTGCTTCTGCCATTGTCTTCAGGGTTCTGGTCCTCTTCTTACCAAAGAATCCGACCTGGTTGGTGAGATGACAGGCTGAAGAGCCTCCAATTGCCCTTGCCCCAGTCTCTGTGGTGAAGACTTGGCCTGGATTTCAGATCCCCTCAGTCCTGTAGGTAGATATAGCACAGTGCTAGACGTCATGTAGTGTTCTGTGCGTCGATACAACACTGAATCAGACGCTGCGTAGTGATCTATTGGTAGGTATAACTCTGTGTCAGACGCTGTGTAGTGATCTATTGGTAGGTATAACTCTGTGTCAGACATTGTGTGGTAGTCTATGGATAGATATTACTTCGTGACAGGTGTCGTGAGGCGATCTATTGGTAGTTAAAGCTCGATAGATAAACGTTGTGTGGTGTTCAATAGGTAGATATAACTCTGCGTCACTCGTCGTGTAGTGCTCTTAGG